>JARSSU010011757.1:0-31808 GCA_029619165.1 Eurosta solidaginis
GAGCTGCAAAACGTCGAAAACACCATCCCAAAGCCATTGAGACCACCCATGGGCAGCAAATTGCTTTCAGATAGGCCTTTCAAATTCTGAATATATGGACCTCGATTAGGACCATTTCCGCCCGTTCCAAAAAAAGGGTAACATAGGCTTCGAAATTGCTACTGGATTAATCTCACGAAGCTCCGATATTTTTGAAGCCAGTAAAGAAGTGTTACATCGAATTTAAAATTAGAACTATTTATGCAAAAGAGAATATTTTTGATTGTTTTGGTATTCCCGGAAAGCTGTCGTAACCAGACACTGGCCTATAGCCAGTTATTTAAAAGTAAAGAGTTTTGCAAAAAAGCATTTTTTGCCAAAAATATCGGTGTCTCCCAATCACAACAGTGTTTATTCCCCTCAGTCTAATTCCTCTGAGCGAGTTAACAGATCCATTCTAACGAAGCCCTAAGAAAGCTATATACGAAAAGACCTAGCGAGAGTGGGATGCCCACCTTTTACCAGCGCACCATTTAATTGTCGCCCCGCCTCCCGAAACAGCTCATGCACCAATCTTTAGGTATACGCCGTATTCTCGCCACGTGCTTTTGGACAGCACATGATTACACACCGCTCGCCTGAATTAATAAGCCCTATTCCTGCGGAATCTGCACCTTACTTAGTGACAATACGCGTATAAAACCTGCGAGCGTAGCGAAATTTTCAGTTAATCACGGGAATAGTAATACCCTTCTAAGAAAAAATCTGTGAGAAAAGCTCATCTCCCGAAACGCCCAACTCGTATAATCTACGCAGTCGGATGAGAATGTTGTCAAATGTGGGGGGGGGTTTTCCAAATGAGTCAACGCGCGCCCGCCTTAACTCTTGCCACAGAGCACTCCCCCTATATCATAAAATTTAATGCTAAGCTTCAGCACCCTACTAGGTTGTAAAAGCGAGCGGGTTTTACTCTTTTTTAAAGCCTGGTGATGTGGAAATTGCCTTATATACGTTTTGGCTAAGACACTAGATGCAAAGTCCCCGTAAGGATCATTATCATGCAAACGATTTGTGCGTAAAGTAGTCAAAGAGTATGCATATCATTTTTTTTACTATCACATCCGGCTACCTATGCCCAGTGAAGTTATACTCATACGATTATGATTTTGCAGTGCCCTTCAGACCGTTTCTCTGGAGAGCGTGGAGTGAAGAAGAAGCAGGAGAAAACGATACGCCTCTCCTCCTCGGACAGAACCAGCGCAGCAGAAAAACCCTTTTTTGTGACCGTGTTGTGAGGTTTTCGACGCCGATATCGACCAGAATAAGACCATTATCTATTTTCCGGTAAGCCATAGCGAAATGCTTTCTCGCTTATATAGTAAGCGAGGTCTATATAGCAAACCTGTATCAATGGCCACGAACCAGAAATAGAAGTAGGATGAATTGAACCCCCCCCCCCCCGACAAACCAAAAAACCGCCTGGATGGGGACTGAATGCCGTTATAGCAGCGGCGCAAGATAAAAAAAACGGTCATTTGCCGATTTTTTAAGGAAACATTTAGCAGATTCCCGAAATCTGATTATAAACAACGAGCTTTGGCCAGTAAGTCTAAATTTTTTCCTTTTCTTCTATTCTAATTTAAAAAAAATTTTTTCAATTAAGAAAAAAATTATCATAACAATAATAATGATACAAAATTATTGTTACTTAGGCCTTGAGCATCGATGTATC
This sequence comes from Eurosta solidaginis, assembly GCA_029619165.1. Taxonomy (NCBI): domain Eukaryota; kingdom Metazoa; phylum Arthropoda; class Insecta; order Diptera; family Tephritidae; genus Eurosta; species Eurosta solidaginis. Next base: position 1,712 of record JARSSU010011757.1, read on the forward strand.
GAACCCGCACGCCCCGATCTTAAAATCGTAGGAGTCTGCGCTAATATCAAATATAACAGCAATAAATAGCGCCGCATATACCAAACAAAAATTGCCTCTAATACAATCCCAAGAGCACTGGCGAAAGTGTCAATAAAATATGACACTATGGCTAGCATTGCCTAACATAACAAGCCCGCCCAATTTTCACCAGCCAATTCCCCTCGCCCCCCCCAACACGCAATGCCTCGCTGTACCCCCCACCCCCGTCCCGCTTCGTGATACCTCATCAATTGGCCTCCCTTTTACGAACCAGAAATAGAAGTGTAGGATTTAAATTGCAACGCACAAAACAACCACCAACCCCCCCAACCCCGCCACCCCCTCAACCGTCCGCATCGCGCCCCTGACATGGTTATAGCTCCAGCCCCTCGAGCCGCGCGCCCCCCCCCTTCAAACGTTCGCCGCCTCTATGAAGGAACTTTCAGCAGATCCCCCCGAATATGCGCATCCCCTACCTAACAACGAGCTTTGGCAGTTTGTCATAATATTTTTTACTTTCTCTCTATCTTCTAATTTAAAAATTTTTCAATTTCCAACGCAAAAAATTCTATTTCATAACAATAATAATGATAACAAATATCATTGTTGACCCCTAAGGCCTTCCCCCGAGCCCTCGCATTCGACACCCGCGATCCCTTAAAATCACGCCCTTAGCGCCGAATTATAACCCAACCAACAATTCGTTAAAATACATCCCATCGAGCACGGGGTAAAGTGGCAATAACAATCATGACACCCCCACCCCCCCCCCCCCCTACTCCCCGCGCCCACCACCGCAATTGTCCAACAAACACACCACCGTCCACATTTTCACAGAAATTCTCTGCCCCCCAACATAACCATGTCGCAGTGTTGGGGGGACATACTCAAATTGCGCCCCCCCCCCCCCCCCCCCCTTACGAACAGAATGAGAAAGTAGGATTTAATATCGCCCAGACAAACCAACAAACCGCACCCTCGCTCTTTCGATGGTCCTGATCCAGCCCCCCAGCGCCCCGGCGTCCCAACCCCTAAACGCTTCGCCGCCCCCACCCGCCCCCCCCCCCCCAAATTGAAGAATTAGCAGTTCCCGAAATGCCGATACTAGTACAACGACGCCTTCGGCCGCAGTGCTCCCTCGCTAAATTTTGTCTTCTCCTTTCCCCTATATTCTAATTTGTGAAAAAATTTTTTCAATCCCCCCCCCCCCAGAAAACAATTTATTCCCCATATACCCAATAATAACTGATAAACTTTTTTTTTTTTTTCCCCTACACCATTGTCCACACCGAGGCCCCCCTACACCTTGCAGTCCCCGATGTCGAACCCGGCGAAACCGTAGATATATGTTAACAGGGCAAGTCCCCAAACACACCCCCCCATGGCACTCGGTTCTCAACATCGCTCCCCCCCCCCCCACCCACCCCCCACCCCCCCCCCTCTCCCTTCATGAGCAGTGTTCGAAGTTCATGAGTTAATGTTTACTGATTAATGACCGTTCAAACACTAAAATTACCTACAATCAACAGGAAGTTCCCCTGAAAAACAGATGCGCGTCTTGACCCCCCACACACGGTAACAGGCTATACACTACAACCAGACCTCGCGTTCCTACACCTGTCCCGGGAGCTATTTCCCTAGCGAAATGTACCCCGGGCCATGCCAAACTTTGTTCCCCTTCGTGACCTCCCCCGAGACAACTGCCATTGCCTTCATTAAAATAACCAGCGTCCGGAAGGATAGGCCGAGAAAAACCTATAACTGGTCCCCCCCTCACTAAGGACTTTGAACCCCTTCCCCCGAGACCCTCAAAAATATAACAAACCTTCACCACAAAGGCCACACAATAATTTGTGAAACCCAACAGCCCCCCGATTAGCGTCCTATACGCCCCGCCACCCGCAAAAACCCTAGAACTCGATAAACATCCCTTTTGCGAGAACAAGAGCCAATCCTTTAATTGCCTGGCGGTTACCGAGCTTATGAAAACGTGCACTATAGCAACCCAAAGCTTGGAACAAGGAGTTGCTGAAGGAAAAAAAAATCTGCTCCCCCCACCCCCCTCGTATTATATTTCAACAATCGACCAACGGCTAGATACAGTCCCCTCAGCTAAATCCCCCGCTTCCCTGATATCCCCTGAGCGCCCCCCGCCTAACACCGCCACCCCCGACTTTTTTTTTTGGACCCCCATCAAAAAACACCCCTCCAAAAAAGAAGAGTGTTTAATAACAAAGAAACACCCCACACCCGCCGAAACAAAAAAAAAGTACCACTATAAACAATTCCGCTCAAACAAAAAACCAAAGAAAAAACTTTCTCTCTAGTGCCAACGTCCTACCCATCCCCCCGTAGCACCCACCGTGAAACTTTCCGACAAACCATTACTAAACAACAAAAAAAATACACAAAAAAAATTTTAAATGAAATGTGTTTTAAAATTTATCAAAATCGAATGAAAAATTCAAATGATTGTAAGGACATCCCGACCAATTCATACATACAAAAATTTTTTTTAGCAGCAAAAAAAAAACAAAATTTAATTGGTGGCAACCGAGCTCCACAATAACTAACAAACCAACCTCCGAAATATTTTTTCAAAATTAATTCCCAGCTGGATATGTCCCCCCTCCCCCCCCTCACACCCCTCGCAACTGTTAACACCCAAACCCTCCAAAAAAAACACATGCTATCAGAAAGTGAACCGCCCTCCCCCCCCCCGAACAGTTTATTATTTGCGACAGGTTCAAACAAGGTTCAAATTTGCTTGCCAAAAAAAAAAAAATTTAAGTGTTAGAACCGCCAAACCCGAACACCATCTCACCTCCACGTTCGAACGCGCCGCACACCACCTCCCCAGCGAAACAGTTTATATAAACAGAAAAACACACATCCTCTTTCCGTGTCCACTCCACCAAAAAAAATCAAATAATGTACTTTGTACAACATCCCTTTCCAATACCAACAATTCCCCTCCCCCCCCCTAGAATTTACATAAATGAAAGGCCCCCTTTATTCGCTCCTCCCTCCTAAACCTTGCTTATAACAAAAAAATGAAAACCCAACACAAAAATAAACTAACCCACAGCATTTCACTCCTCTCCGCCGCTTCTTATAAATCTTTAAAACAAGACGATCGTCCAAACTTCTACAACCCCCACAAGAAGACCAAGCCCACCCCTTTTATTCTATATGACCTCCCAACCCCAGAGAGCAATTCACCAGTAATGCCCATTCCCTGGCAGAATGTCGACAGCTTGGACCCGCCGGTCGAAATAACACGGCCCACCACGGACGTTTTGCCTCCCAAGGTTCAGCCAATCTCGGAGGCAGCCAGCGGCTCAAGCCCCCCCCTCCTATTCCCACCCGTCTTGTTCCCCCAAAGCTAGTTTGCCTAGTCACCTTCTGCAAAAAACAAAGGCAACAGAAAAATAAAAATTTTTATTTTACCAAACGACTCATACGAAAATTTCCCATCCCCTGCTCTCGTAAACGCCATTTTAAGCGTCCCCCACGACACCACCCCCCCCCCCACAACCCCCCCAGTACGCCCCCACCCCCACCGTGGGTGTGACGACCGCGAACTTTGGAAATTGGCCCAGAAGGAACCTATTCAATAGAAAAGCAAAAACGCGTCGAAGGTCACCCCGATCAGCTCTAGCGGCAAAAAGGTCGCTAAATAAAAACCACCACGTCCGCTCCGATTTGCTGTTTTCCTTCCTAAAAACTACTCCCCCCCCCCCCCCCCCCCCCCCCACCCCAGCCAACAACCATCTAACACTCCTATCAACTTAGGCCAGCAGCGCCTCCCCCCCTCCCAGCACCCCCGAGCCCTATGATTCCGGCTACCACGTAAGCCACTCCATCTATCCACCCTTCGCCCCTACACCACCCGTACGTCCCTATTACCTAGCACATCTCCCACTGGTAATTATGCCCCCATGAACCCCCCCCCCCACCCCCCCCACGCAAACAAGTCTTCCATTCCAGCTTACTTCCTATTTGTCTCAACATATGCCCCCCCCCCCCCCCCCCCTACCTTCATTCCAATTGAAAGCTCATAAAGCCACCCCCGACCGCCAGGGGAACCAAAAAACATTACACTCCAATCCATTCCACGCTCGGTTTAATTGCTTCTCTCTCGCTTTAAACCGATTCTGTTTATAATATTCATTACTTTGCGACATTATTTATTTTTTGCCGTATTGAACAGGTTTTCGACACATTGTTTTCTTTTTTCCTACTTCCCCTCACTCTTAACCAACGGCGATCGCCCGTCACCCCATCCCGACGCACTCCCCCCCCTCCCCCAAGAAATAGTAGGATCATCATAGAACAAAAATAATTTCCCCTCAACCGGCTCCCTGTCTATATTCTGTCCTTGCAGCCCCTATCCCATACAGCAATTCATGCTTTTTATTTCGCCGCCAGTCCACCCCCTCTACACTAGCTCACAAAAAAATTCTCCCGACAGAAATTTGCACCCCATCACCCCTCTCATAAAATAGTCTACCTCCAAAGAAACAGGTCCCATCCCCCCCTCGTTAACAATGCCCCCCCCCCGTCGCAGTCCCCCCCCCTGCCGGCCAGCCGCGCGCCACCGCCCCCCCCCATCTCCCCCACCGCCCATACTCTATGTGCCCCCCCCTAACAGGCAATCCCCCCTTGAGAACAAAACACCAAGCGATCGCAAGAAAAATAAAGAACCCCAAAAGGTGTCGGTGTTAATAAAAAAGGAACCCATCTTAACAACACCTGTGTGTCTTTTATCTGACCACATGCCCCCCCCCACCCCCAACCCTGCTGTCATCACACCCTAACGAGACTACAATCCCTACCAACACCACCCGTCCCCGGCCTCCCTCTCCCCCTACACGCAGATAGTTCATTTTCTACATCCAACCCCCTTCCCACCTTGCTCCCCGCGGCCCCGTAGGCCACCCAGGCTCACAACCGTCCTAACAACGCCACCTAAACCCCTATTCCCCGCACTTCTCTCGCTATTAAACTTCCGTCCACCATTACCCCCCCCCCCCCCGTCCCCCGCACAAAAGTTTCCCCCCGCCGCAGAATAACGCCCTTGTACCTTTCGACGTGGATCGCTGCCGACCCAGTAAACAACGACTCCCGGATCCCGAGCCTCCCCCTTTGACACCCCCATGAGCCGAAGAACTCACGATACAGCTCCTTCGCGTGGCCGTTTTCCCCCCCCCCCCCCCCCCCCCCCCTCGTCCCGGCCAACAACCTTGCACCTTAGCACACCACCCCTCTACAACCCGCGGGCCGTCCCCCCAAACAGGCCCGCCTTAAAAAAAAAATTCTTAGGGCCGACTACCATATACGATGTCACACCACTCCACACATGCCTTCGTCGTTGCCTCCATTACATCGATACAACAAGCATCATCGTCCGACCCCCCCCCCCCCCCCCCACCTCGGTACCCCCCTGCGCTACCCGTTCGCCCCCCAAACAAACAGCGAAAACCCTAGCCCACCCCGCTCACAAGAAACATCTATCGTCTACCCCGCCACGGGGGGAATCCGAGACCCACTATATTTAGGGATGTGCGCCTAAAATATACCGGACCCACTTTGCCCGATCCCAAGCCCCACACTCAAAGACAAAAAAAAATGAAAAAAAAAAGGCGCACCCTTTCCCACGTCATCGCACGTCCAGTACAAGGCGCTTATGTCGCTATGTGCACGGGCTGGCACTCTAAGCCCACACTGCACCCCCCCCCCCGACTCGCCCACGAATAGCAGGACCTTAGTCGCCCCCGTACTCGTTGTCCTGCTCGCCAAGAAAAAAAGACAGACACGCTCTACATCTCCTATATACGTACGTGGCTTTCACTGATATCCCCGCTGCCCAGTAATCTACTTCAGTCGTTCTTATAGAAACCCGCCCCCTCCCTATTTTTTGTGCAGGTCCTTGAGCCACCAGCCGAATACGGTCGGCTAGCGCGTCTAGCCCCCCCGAGACCGCCCCAACCTGTTGCTTGCTGGCATTCCGCCTCACCATCCACCTTCAGAGCCATATAGATCAGAGCCGAGTGTAAGCCCCGAACTGGCCGTCCCCCCATGAGCCAGGCCCCCCCATGTAGCAACCCGAGGTACTCCACAAGCGCACCATGCAATTCAAAAGGCCCGCGGCAATCTTACCCGGGTCCAACATCTAGCACGGCGGACCCCCATCCCCACAGACGCATAGTGGCACCCTCAATGACCACTGCCAGACTCTCGACGCTGCGTCGCCACAACTGCTCCTCCCACCCTCCACCCCTTTAGTGCCCCGTCCGAATGACCCCCGAACATATTTCCCACCCGCGCCCCCCCCCCACCCCCCCACCCCAGAGCAATAACGGGTGCACTTCTGCCCCCCTTCGAATCATCCCCCTCCAGACACACTCCCCAATTGCGAGATCACCAGCTCTGCTTCGTACGATTTGTTTGCTGGTGGTGGCGCAAGCGATCGATACCGACCCCCCCTCAACCCCCCCCCCCCCCTCCCCCCCCCCCCCCTAGCACCCACGACACCATATGCCAAATGCCCCCCCCCTCCCCGCCGGCAATTCGCCTCCCCCTCCCCACCCCCCCATCGCTCACCGCCATCCCTTACCTCCCCTATGGCCGTCGAGAGCACCATCCCGCGGCACAGACCACCCCTCCCCACCCGCCCCCCACAACACCTCCCCAACCCTCCCGGCCGCCCCCCACCCATCCCCTAACTGGATGGTGACCCTGGAGCCCCTAGCCTGCTGGACCGCCAGCTTCTCCCGCCAATTCCTATTTCGCCCCCACGCTCCAGCTAGTACTCTCGCGCTTGGCACTAGCCCCTATCCCGTGGCGGCCCCTCCGAGTTGGCACCCGTCCCCGACTATCGCCCCCCCCCCCCCCCCCCCCCCCCCCTCCGGTTTTGCCGCCAAATGCTGTCGCCACCACCCACCTATTCCTTTCGAGGTTCTTTATTTTTTCCGCCGTTCGTTCGGCCTCTGCAACAGCGGAAGCGATAATACTGCGCATCCCGTTCCTGCTCGTTTCGTACGGATTCCTTATTCTGTTTTTGCTCTCTCTTCCTCCATATTCCTTGACTTCCCCCCCCCTCCACCCTGGCCTGCAGCCACCAGGAACCCTTTGTCGGCACCCACCATCCTAGCCCCCGTGGCCTCCCCCCCCCCCCCCCCCCTCCCCCCCCCCCCCCCCCCTGCCCCCCACCTCAGTCCCGCACACCACACGTGTCATCGCGACGAGACCCACCCCGCTCATTGTCCCCGTCGCCAAATTGGCCTCTGCCCCCTGTCTCCTCGCATCACTCGCGCCTCTCCACGATAGTCACCCCCGCTCTCCATACACCTTAGCATGGACCTTCTCCTGCCAGCCCTCCCCGATCATCCTTCCGCCCCCCATATTGCACCTTGTCCCCACGCCACCCCGTCCCCGTCCTGACCACCAAGCCGGCACACGACACCCTTCGCCAGAACAGTTATTCTTCCCCCGCCCCCTGCCCCCAGCCCCCCAGCACCCGCCCGCCCCAGGCCTTCTCCACGGTGCCGCATTTCTTTCACCCTCGTATCGGCACACCAGCAGTCGACTAAGATCTTCCCGCCCCCCCCCCCGCCCAAGGTCCATAGCCGCCCACGCACGACCTGCCAGCCACCCCCCCAAGCGACCCACCCACCCCCGTCCCCAGCACACCAACCACCCCCCCCCTCCGAAACGCTAGCCCTTCCACGCGCCTCCCCCTCATCGACTTGGCCAATCAACGCTGCTTTTCGGCTACCACGGGCTCCACCTGACCCCCAAGAATATTCTTATTTTCCCCACTACGCGCCTATCATTGATCACACCCATGCCCACAAACCTGACCCCTGCGATCTACCCCCTCGCGCCGCGAATCGCCTTGTACCCCACCCCCTTGTGTGTGGCGTAAACCAAAAAAAAAAAATTTTTCTCTAATATCATTTTGCCCAAACAAGAGACCCCTCTCTCTACAAAAATTTCCCCTACTTCGACAACAACTCAAAATCCTCTAATCTGCAAACAAAAAATTGAAGGCCATAAGTATCCAAAATACCCCTCTATCCAACTCGCCGCGCCCAAAGAGATGCCCCAACCACCCCAGGCCAATAAAAAAACGGATTTTATGACACGCATCCATGCGATCCCCACCTGTCTCGGCTGACAGATCGCACCCTTCCCTACCCTCCCCCCCCCCTAACTGCGCCCCCCCCTGTTCGTGCCCGACATTTTCTATAATTTCCCACTGCATCTTGCTACGCTCCCCGCTGTTAGATCCCCGTCGCTCCGCACCGCTATTCCTTTAAACACTTCTATTTGCAACTTCTTATTCACAAACCCCCCAACCCCACTGCTGGCCAGCCACCACACGGCAACATGATTCGGGAAAGGAAACCCTGATTGCGCTGAAATAGTTGCTTTCTCCTCCCCCTGACAGAGTTTCGCACTTTAAAACACCCCTTCCCCACATTCATTTTCGACCCGTGTATCGTCGCAATAATGTTGACGATACCGATCTCCACCCCCCCCTACGTGTAATTACCCAGCCTTATAACCCCTACATCACTACTAATATACTATTTTTTCTAACTCCCCCTTACCATTTACCAACATGACCCCCCATGCACCGACCTACTCCCGATCCCTATGCACGTGCAATCCCCGCTCGACCCACTGTCGTGATAGTCCGCGACCCCCATCGTTCCCCCCCGTAGCGCCGATATTCTTCAGTGCCCCCCGCGCATATACGTGCCCCCCCCTCCGCTCCCCACCCTACCGCTGCACCCGCCTCGCCCCCCCTCCCCCCCCCCAGTGCCCCCCCCATGAACCGGTCTAACGTTCTGCTTAAACTTGCCACCCATAACCATCACTTGTAGACAAGTCCCCCAGAAATACAACCACTGCTACCTACCCGGCGACCCCCTCCCTCCGCCTTCCCCCCACTTGAACCATCCCTAGCGTACGCTTCCGTCCATGATAAATTCCCCACAATCGCATCACTGACCAAAAAAACCCCCACATCGTCACCTAGCATTTGCCACGACCAAGGCTTCGCGCTCCCGCAGCACCTCCATATAATTACTGTTCACTATAGTATAAAATTTGCTTAATTTCCTACACCCTCTCACTTTCTTTTTTCCATCTTTCCTCTACCCCTTCAAGTTCGACTCCAAACCTTTTCTACAATTTTGCCACATTTTCAGGTGAAAACTACTTTCCCCCCCCCCCCTCGATGAACCAGCTCACTAATTAACTGAAAACTATTTGATATGCCCTGCCACCCCCCCCCCCCCCGCGCCCCTGGGCACACTCTTCACCGTGGGCCACACTCACTAACCATCCGGAATTTATCCCCCCCGCGCCCCCCCTGCCCACCCACTCAGTACCACAATGTCTCCTCCCAACCCAGGCCGCCCTCAACTGGCTCCCCGCCACTTGCTCCCGATCGCTTCCCCGCATTCCCCCTAACCCCCTAGAACCTTAGTGAAGCCCGTTCCCCCTTGTGCAATTTTTAGCGCACCAAAGAAAACACTAATCTACTATCTTTTCCTCTCCACTCCCTACGTATCGCTTCACCGCCTCACGGTTTCACCGACCCCCCCCCCCCGCAGCAGATGTCCATGGTGACTTCGCCCCCCTCCCAATATCTCAACCAACATCCCACAAGCTCTCTCCCTCCCTTCCTAGAACTTCCGGAAACATCACCAGCGCGCCACTTCGGCCGCCAGCATATTTAGCACTACCGATCCGTTCCCAAAAATTCATTTAACTCTTGGCCCCACCCTACAGTCCCCAGCGACCCCACCCACCGGTCGGCCCCACCACCTATCAAACTATCTATTCAAGTAACTATGACCCCCCCTCGCTTCATACACAGCGCGAATCATTTTACTCACCCTGAAAAATGCCCCAAAACCCGATAAAATTGATCCAATGAATCTAAGAAAGAAATCCAAGGCCTAAAACTCTCATGTCAAATTATTACTATCATGAACAGTAATTATACTCACCCGCCATGTCGCTAAATCAATGAAATTTTATTCTTTTCAATCAGGAAATGAAAAGCGTAGCAGATGTCAAAATCCCTTCACGATTTTATTGCTGACTGTCAATGCATTATTGCAAACAAACTGTTAGACCCTCATGCCGCCCAATCATCTCGCGCCACTACACGTCACCGCCCACTATATGCCGCACGCAATATCGCCGCCTCACCACAACATGCCTACACGACAGGTCGACGCACTTATTTTTTTTTTTTTTTTGCATAATATCGAAAACCATCATTAACTCTTCGGTAAATTTTAAAAAACATAACTACTTAAAAAAAAAACGGTATGAAAAATAAGATAGACTGCAACATCAACCCTCCTAACACAACACATATATTCACCATTATCTCATCAGAACTTCAGTCAGTAACAAATTAGGAGTTGGAATACAATACACATTACCACCCCGCCTTCAACACCCCTTCTAACCAATGGTATTATTTGTAACGTGCCAAATACACCCGAAAAAAATAATTTTAAGACAGCGGTAGATTAGAACCCATAGGTTAACCGTCCCGTCACGCCAAATGAGCACAGCCGCGGCGGCAAACGTTACACGTTAACGTTAGACAATAAAAGCTTAACAAAACCAAAATAAATTCTTTGTATAAAAATTTTAAGGTGACATTGGAGAATATTACTAATAGGAAACAAACATCAAAAAATTAAATAACCAAAGTCGTTAATAAAAAAACAAACGAGGACTATGAAACAGAAGCACTCACAGACAAATACGATGATGGGTTAAACAACCCCACCATCCAACCATAAGCGCTAGTAAACATATCACGTTTTCCCTTGCCTTTAATATGCATCCGTACTATGGAAAGATGCCTAAACCTCAAGCCCATATGTCCACCCCATACTACTCGAGCACCCTTTCCACATTTTTTCCCCCTCTCTTCGTCTCCTTCATAGTGGAAATTTTTATTGTCACAAATACAAATTTGATTGTTTTTTCTCGTCGTTTGCCGAAAATTATATCCCTTTATCGACGCACCCCAACCCCCCCCCCCCCCACCCTCCCCTACCAACATTTTTTCGATTTGGTTTACGGACCACACCCAACCCATCAACACTTCCGCCAACCCCCCTCCAATCCACCATTGAGGCCCTCCATGATCCACATGCATACCAATCATTTTTCCCCACTCGCCAACCCAGTTACAAAACCTCCTATTTTGGCCAAGCTCAGAGGCGAGGCGACAAAGCGTTTCGACGTTCGGCCCTTCGCCCAAGCTCTGCCCCCCGGCCACGGCCGACCCACCTAGTCCTTCGACTTCGGCTCACGCCGCAATACAGAAAAAAATCCCCGCGCTCTGCACGAAGATAGGCCTGCGGCGCCCGTGCCTGACTGCACAAATACTGATCCGAATTGCTCTTGTGTCCGCCCTTTCACCGCGTGGACAAGTGCAATAGACCATAATAATCGCTGCAACCAAGTCCATCTGAAGCCCCCCCCCCCTCCATGCACAAAGCGTCTATCTGAACGCGATGATGCAACAACCATGGCGACGACAACCCGTCGATGACCACGCTTGTCAATCCACTAATAGGGCCCCGACAACAGTCCCTGGCGCCCCCACATCTCAGCATGGTCGGGCCCCATCGACCACCCGGACAAGAGGAAATGCGAGGCCCCCCTCCCCCAAAGACATTCCTCGCCATACAGAGACCGCCCCACCAACCCAACCAGCCAACATCCACCAGACCGTCAACCCGAGCAGCGAACCGGGGCCAATGCGCAGGTCACCCGCCCGCCCCCTGTCCCCTCCGCAGCACTGCCACCCACCGCAACCGGCCCCCCTCCACCCCCAGCGAAAAAATAAAGCTAACACACCGCACCGAAAGGAATGCGACAATCTGGCCCGCCACCCGCCGCACCTATCGCGACTCCAAAACGAGGGGGCCCCCCCCACCCCAAGCTATCGCAAACCCGCACGACGAGACACACAGCCCTACGCGCCTCCGCAACATAACATCGGATCTGCCCTCCTAAGCCCTACCATCCAGCCCCCCACCCATTCCATGCCCCGCGCCCCTTTCCGCTCTTTTTCTCCCCTTCCCCCCCCCCCCCTTTTTCCATGCCCCATTGCTCCGTACGGGGTCGTGGAACATTCTAGTGCGCATCGAATCGCTGGTGGGCATTGTGCATTTCGGTTCGTAAAGCTATACATTCGATCCTGCGACACCAGCACACAATGTCGTTCGTAACGCAGAGACTGGTGTATCTCACATTGCCGCAGTGCTATGCCGGACCCCAGGCGCCACATGACAACCTTATTCTACGCGGAAAGGTCCCGCGCCCGTCCCATCCGACCCCGCACATCACCACGCAAGCATGCCACGCCTGGGTCACTCCCTCCCCCCCCCCCTCCCCCAAGGCCATCTATCGCCTTGAGTCCGCCGTAACTAATTGTGGACCCCGCAACGATTGCCCGCGCCCCCCCCCCTTTTACGAATTTTCACTGCCGGCTATCCTTTTCCTGACATCCTCGCGTTTTCTACCGCCTCATACGCAGTTCGGCTTACACTCGGCGCTTGATCTATATGCCGCATAGTGATGTGTGAGCCGGCTAAGTGCCCAGCCGCAACAGTTGGCGAGTCTCCTGACCCAATCCGACCAGATCATCCCCGGCGACTGGTGGTTCCCCCCCCTTCCAGGAGGCCCATGCCCAACCAAAAAAATCAGCCCGAGCAGATCTCGTCATATAAAACTAAGCTAATTACTGCACGGAACACAGAAACCACGCTACGTGAGAATAACTGATCAACCTAACCCTCGCTTTCTTTTCTTCAACTTGCACAGCGACATCACGCAGACGCGAAGCTCATCGTCGCCGACTTGCAGATGCTTAGAGTTCCGCCCTGCTGACCATCGACATAAGCTCTTTACTGGACGTGCTGAACTGACGTGCCGCATCCCCTTTTTCATTTTATTCTTGTTGACTTTAACGAGCCAAGGGGGTCGGTGATGTTTAGGCCGCAGGTCCCCCTTATACAATATCAATCTCAACCCCCCACTTCGTAACATAATTTTCTCGCTCCTTGTCCCTATCCTACTCTATTTTCCCTTCGTCCATCCACTATCCACCCACCCATCAGCCTAGCCCTCGATCATTCAATACACACAATAGCAATGCTTCTCGTGGACACGTCGCGTCAGTACCGTCATGTCATCCTAGCTTTTAGCGCTGTGAAGCCCGCCCCGGCACCCCCTACAGCCCACTTGACGGTTAGCGCCGTCGCCCAAACCCCAAGGCAAGAGCATGCCGCTATACGTCGCGCGTTCATCGGCACCTCATGTGGCAAAGAGGCTCGATCTCTTTTTATCTGCTTTTTCCCTCTTCTCTTCTCTTTTTTTATTCTCTGTTTTCTTCTCTTCCCTTCTTTCTCTTCACTTTTCCTCTCCTTTCTCTTTTTTTTTCTTTTTTTTTTTTTTTTTTTTTTTATTTTTTCTTTTTTTTTCTTTTTTTTTTTTTCTTCTTTTTTCCTTTTTCCTTTTTTTTTTCCTTCTTTTCCTCTTTTTTTTTTTCCTCTCCTTTCTTTCTGTCTTCTTTTTTCCTTTTTTTTTTTTTTTTTTTTTTTTTTTTTTTTTTTTATTTTTTTTTTTTTTTTTTTTTTTCTTTTTTTCTTTTTTTTTTCCACACGCAAGCACAGCGAAAGGACACGCTCCTAATCCCCAACCGTTTTCACGTAAGTGAACCAATTTAATACCAAATCATATTCTCAATCTGTCTGATAACATTATCCACAACATTTGTTAAAATAACTTCCTTAACACTGCTTGACGTCCTATTTATACACAACATTCAATAAAAAAATCACACTTGTTTTTTAAATTTTTTTGCCTTCTTTTTATTAACACGAAACCTTGTGGGCTTCTTATTTTCTTCCTTTTTTCTTATTCCGCCCTTAATCCATCCCCTTAAACAAAATACGTGGCACCCCCCACATGCGCACGCACGCTAGCCCCCTTCCACAGCCATTTGCCTCTAAAAATACAATTCTTTTCATTTCGTACTATTTTGTCACTCTCGTCAAATTTCTCCTGTCGAAATGTTGTTGACGATGCCCCTAACCCCCCACTCTGGCGCCAAACTAACCAACAAGCCATGAATATGCCCGATATCGCGATATCCAAGCACCACGATATACCCGACCGGACACTGAACATCTTAGTTTTAGTCTTACTCCACCCTGCAAATAACCCCTTCACTTTTTTCCACTTCTCATACGGCCGAATCCCTTTCAACCTGAAAGAAAACTCCATAGAACAACAAACCCCTGTGTTTACGCAAAATTCAATCGCAAAAATAAAACTGCCACAAAGTACCCACATGCAATATTATACAGCAACGCAGTTAACCAAGAGCAAAGCACAATTAAAACACAACTTGAATAGGCATTAGTTAACTTCTTGACCTCTCCCCCCCTCCCCCCCCCACCCCTCCCCTCCCCTGTGTTTTCCCCCGCTTTTTACTCAATTAATAAGCTAGGGCAATTTTAAACAAATAAATTTAATAATAACTTTTTATGGTTCATCAAAATTTCCTAAAATGTCTCCGTAAAACGTAAATGTGTAAAAGATGAAAAGGCACCTTCACCCCCGAATCATCCCTCCTTCACCCGCCTGGCCAGTTGCAGGAGTGTTGATGTGTGGATGTTGCTGAATATTTTCTCAGGGACAGATCAAACACCAATTAACAACCATTTTTATTTGTAGCACCTTTTCCCTACACATTACCCCTTTACTTTCTCTACTCTGGAACGCTCATTCTTCTACTGGGGCTTATTGTCCCCCCCCCTCCCCCCCCCCCTCAATTCTCGCTCAAATCACACCCCCACCCTGCGCACCCCTTCCACCCCCTGTGAAACGCTCTACAAAATAAATTCTCTTCACACCTATCTTACAAAATAAAAATTTTATATCTTTTCCGCCTTCCTTTTTTTTCTTCAGACTACAAAAACCTACGAACAAACCCCCTATAACTACGCCAGCCCCTGCCGCCTACAGCAACCTGGACAAAAACCTCCATGCCGTTATTTCGGTAACTCCCAACTTCACATTCCTGCCCTCCCATACTCTAAGACATCTCAACATAGCAATACGCTCATCCCCTCCTTATGTACAGAATTTACATGTCGATCCCCCTAGATCTAAATTCATAAACGCAAATGAAATGCCTGCTGGTTATTAGTTTTTTTGGTTCCTTCATTTTTTTTGTTATAAGGCTTTAGCGAAATTTACCACAGGGGGCTGGTCATTTTATGATAAATTCCTCCAAATTTTTGTATTAAACATTTGACCTCACATTATCTTGATTATGCTCCTTTTTTTTCTTCACCAAAAATTTCTTTTTCCCTGTCTTATAAAACTTTTTCCGCGACCCTCCTCCCGCTATAGATGCTTTTACCTCTCGTTCTACTAATTAAATGTTTTTTCCTCTTTTTCAACAAATTCTACCTTTTCTGAACCTTCCCCCACTAACATAATAAAATGATTCGCGTCACCTTCTGTAGATCGTTTCTTGGTCCCTTTGCCCTTAACATTTTTTCCCACGGCACTACTCCAGCTTAAATTAACTTTCCCATACTATTTGCATTTTTTTCTTTTTTGTTCTTCCCTCTTCCCAACACAATTCGAAATGTTGTGTTGCCCTTTTTTTCTAAAAATTTTGTATTGTACCATGAATTTTCTGGCCATCACTTATATCATATTAATTTTCCTTCTCCTCGATCTCTTTGACCTAAATTTTAAACACATTTCCAATTCCTAACATTTTGCTTTCTATATTTTCTTGTATGCTTTTGTAAGTTTTCAAAGTTTCACCCTACACCCTCACTAAGTTTTGTGCCTCTCCTTATTTGATTTATGTCGTTTAACATTTTATAACCTTTACTTTTTGTTTTTTTTCTTTTTTCTTTTACACTTAAACATACTCTTTGTTTTTTCCTCTTTTTCTTCTTGATTCGCGCGTACACGAACGGCGACTTTACAACCTTATCCCCTACGATTTATCTAACAAATATATATCATGCAAAATTTTTATTTCTCCTTCCACAGCCAACTGTCCCCCTTGTCCACCTTTATTGCTATCCACTGCTTTTCCAAGCTCGAGTAACCGCCGCAATTCAAAGCTTGCTCTTCCGACTATAATCCAAAAAGATTGTTTACCGAGCTAATTTTTCTCCGTTACCTAATCCCGACTCCAGTCACTCTCTGAATTATTTTCCCTTGTGCTAGCTTGTCTTATATGTCTTTTAGTCTCACTTCAATCTATAGAATTTATATGATTTTCTTCCAATACTTCCCGCAGCCTGTTCACTTTTAGACATAAGCAATGCTCTCACACAATTTCTGCAACATTATTCCCTAAAATACTCCCCACAGTGCTACAAGCCGGCAGCTGTTATGATACTGTTACGCATCTGCTTCTCACTTCTCTGCATGATTAGAATTTCATGTTTGAACTCATTAATTGTAACAGTAACTTGAACTGTTTCGAAAATAGCAGTAATATGTCCTAAACCATCACCATTGAGGCTTAGCCCCCTGACAACATGTCCGACTACACGGTTCGCGGCTTCCGAATCCCCGAAGCTCAAGCCTCCTAACAATAATTTTTTCATCATCTATTCATAATAGGTCATGAATAAATTTTTCCTACATTTAAAAAATTTCTTTAAATGTCCCTAGATACGAAGAAAGCAAAAAATTTAGACAACGTGCCAAAGCTCGTTGTACCCCAGCATCCATTTGGCCGAACTGCTAAAATTCCTTCATCGGCCAACGTTCTAGAAGCCGCCCGCCCGCCCTTAACAAACCCATTCAGCCCATCACAGCGCCGTTTTGTTCTCGCTGTGTCCCTCCTTCCATCGTAATCCATAACTCTCTTATTCTAGCCGATCTCGTGCAAATTGACTATTCACAACACTGCGACATATGTTGCAGAATGTCTCCCCTCGTGAACAATTGCGACTTGTTGTTGGCCCAATGCTGCACCATATGTCGTCCCACTATTTTCATCCTGACACCTTTCCCACCGTGCTCTGGGACGTCCACATTCACAATCCTTTTGCTTGCCCCGACCCTATATCCGCGCCTACTCGATTCCTTAACCCTGAATCGCCAGGGTTCGACATCCGAGCTCAAGGCCCCCCCTAACCCCACATCCAACGTTTGCTTATCCCCACTTATTCATTCGTATCATGATAAATTCACTTTCTTAAATTGAAAACCAATTTTTCCAAATTAAAAACTAGACAACCAGAAAGAAAAATCTTAGGACCAACTGCACCATAACTCGCTCTGTATAGACTCCATTTCGGGAACTGTAAAAGGTTCCCCCGTCATCGCCCAACGTTTAGGCGCTCGCTGCCCTATGAACCACTCTCAGAGGGGGGTCACATAAACAGCCAGGTTTTTTGTTTGTACTTCACTTACACCCCCTACATTCCACCCTAATTCTGCGTTCAGTAGCCACATGGCATATTCACAACACTGCCGACCATCTGCCTTGCAGACAATCGAGCACTCGTGAAAATTGGACTTTTTGTTCGGCAATGCAATGACCCATAAAGTGCTCTATACTCTTTATGACACCTTTCCCCGTGACTCTGGCGAGTCATGTTAACACACTTTTTGTAGGCCTATCATCGGCCTACTGATTTTAAGATCGCACCCGACGGTTTCCCGAATCGAGCCTCACCATGGCCCCTCCAACAATAATTTTATTTCCACTCCCCATCTATTTATTCGTCCCTATGATAAATTTGTTTTTACTTCACTCCTGATAAACAATTTTTTAATCCCCCTTAGAATAGCCCCCAAGAACAGAAATCACTTCCAGACCCACTATGCCAAACGCCCCCTCGTCCCTGTATAGACATCCACATTTCTCCGGGAACTGCTAAATTCATTTCCCCATCGCCCGCCAACGTTTAGGCGCCGGTCCCTCGCCTCATAACCATTCCAGCCCATCACAGCGGTTTTTTGTTCTCGTGCTTCATTCATCCCCTCCACTCCCTCCTATTCTGAGTTCGTGACCCAACTTGATACACGGTCTTGCCCTATACCGCCCAAGTAATAATATACGAGAAGCATCTTCCTATGAGCGGTACCGCGCAAACTAGACACTGCTTATCATATTATTTCTTTTTTTTGTCTGGCGCGGTAGATCCGTACGAAACCTCACAACGACTAGATCGGTTTGCTCCTTTGATGAATATGAATCCAAAGAGACGAAAACGGTCTGAATGGCACTAAAATCATAATCTTTGAGTATAAACTTACCTCATACCCAGGCCCCCGCATCTCTAAAAAAATCCTTTTCTATCATACACTCCTTCTCCCCCTTCTCCCCCCCCCCCCTTCCTTTTTTTTTTTTTTTTATTTTTCCCCTCCAATCTTTTTTCTTTTTTTTTTTTTGTTGGTTTTTTTTTTTTTCCACTCGACCTAATTTAACAACAAATCGTTAGCACCATGTTATGTCCCAATACTGCACTTTGCCACACAGAGTAGGTCCTCTCCAAAAACGTAATAGCCAATTTCCCGCATCACACGCACTTTACACCCTCCGCTTTCTTACACCTAGTAGCGTGCTAGCCCTCAGCATTAACACGCTTTTTGATTAAGCATGTGCCTTGCTTCTTCACCCACCCCCCCTCCCCTTTCCCCCTCACTCCCCCCCCCCCCCCCCCACTCTCCCTCCCCCCCCCTCCCCCCTACCCCCCCTCACCCCCCCCGTGACAAAAGGTTACGGCGCTCAGTTACTATTTGACCCCACTGAAAAACTTCTAATCCGAACTGCCGCTCACGACCTATACTACGAGTTGGCCCGTGTTCGGAGATGAGCTTCTCTACCAGAGTTTTTCTTATTACTTCCAGTATAACTGATAAAATTGTCGCCTACGCTACCAGTTCTCTCAATCCGTCATTCGATCACTAAAGCTATGGCTTCAGATTACCCGCCAGAAGCTCTATACATGTCCCGCAGTGCCCCGCCTGTGTACCATCATCGTGCCGGATTTGTCACCACAACCACATGCGCAAATACGGCCGTCCACTCACCGACAAGACTTTGGCGCCAAGCTGCTTCGGACGCGCCACACAATTCAATGGTGCTGCGCTAAAATGCATCCAACTCTCGACTGACCCGCTCATCCCTCTTCTCGTAATATAGCTACAGCCTCTAGCCAGCCGCACCTTCGTTACATGGAATCCTGTTAACTCGCTCACGAGGAATTAGACCCCCCTGAGGGGACCATTAAACCCCACACTCTCTGTGCATGTGGAGAGCACACCATATTTTTGCAAAAAAATCGCCACCAAACTACTTTACTTTTAATACTGTGCTGTACGCATCGTCTGTACGACACTTTCGCGCGGGAAATAAACCCCCAAAAAAACACACAACAATATTCTCCCTCCTTCCAAACCTATTCCCTCCCCATCTATTAAACTTCTTCGATCGTAAAACTCCCTTACTCGGCCCCTATGCGCCCTTCAAAAAATCCACGAGCATCTCGTGACGACCCACTGATCCCCAGTACCAATCCCAGCCAAGCCCCTCATCGCATCTAACCTTTCTGTGGAACGCGGAATGGTACTACTGTCAGGCCTCAATATATAAAATTTGACACAAGGCCCACTACTAACCGAAACACATCTTGCTGCGCCCCACTTGGTCCCGCGTCTCACATGCGCTTCCCCCGCTGATGGCGTTTTTCCGACTGTTTTCAGCTCTCGACCACGACTTTCCAGCTACATCATCCGCGACCTATCCTGTCTATGACCCACCATGGGCCCACATAGAACACCGACGTCTAATACCGTTACTACCGTTTTGGAACTTATCCCGCACCATGACGCCTTAGCATGATGTCTGCTCGTGGGCAGCAGAAATCAAATTGTGACGGTAGATTACTGTAGGCCACAGATCTCACATTTCCTTTGTTTTTTTTTTTTTTACAAGCACCATTTGTCATTCCCCCCCCCCCCCCCCAGTCACCACTGCTTACCTAGTTGCGACTTCGGTACGAACTGATAAATGTACCAAGTCAATCACAACCCTGCGCAATTCCAGCAAATTCCCGAGACCTGCCAAACGAAGTTTAAATCATTACCTCTCAGCGATGTTCTACCAAGGACATCCCGGAGCCCCCCCTCGAATCATAAACATCCGTAGGCACTGAGCCACGTCATCCGCTACATTCGAGCCCAGGGCTCATCCGCGATATACCCCGATGATTTATCACTTCCTTTTTTGATAGTCTCAATTGAAAAGTTGAAGACTTTGCAGTTTTCCCATGGCCCCCCACACCCCCTACGCCTAGACTCCGCCCCCCCACACCCCACTCAGACTCCCTTTTGCTTGCCCATTGACACTCTCTCCTCTTTTCCCTCCCCTTCCTACCGCCTCTCCGCCTTCGTGCTTGACCCCCCCCGATCCGAGATTCCAATGCCAACACCACCCAAGGAATGTCCTGAGCGCGTTCGATACCGCGACGCCACATAGACCCGACGGTGCCGCCGCATAAAACTGCAACACCGCCCTCCTCCCCTCCGCCCCCCCACGTCCCTCTCAACTATTCTCCCTAATCTTGAGCCAAATAAAAAAGCGACACCCCCCCCAGTCCACCCCCCGATAACGCAACGCTCCACCCCCACATCGCGGAATGTTGCCCCTCGGCTCGCCCTCTTCAACTCCCCCCCCATCCGATGGTGTACGAAGGACGTGCCAAGATCCTACCGGATTTTGATTCAGGCCTCGCCAACTGCTATTAACTCGCCCCGCTGACAATGAGCGTTAAAACTCGCGTTTCGTCCTCAATATTGCCGGAATTCCAAGCTTATTGAATCCGAGAGTACAATTTACATCATACGCTTACCGAATTCGCATACTGGTAACAGTGATACTGATGACACATGCTTGGAAATTATATGTCGCCCTACAGAATTACGTCACAATTTGATTTCTGCTGCCCACGAGCAACCATCAGCAGCGCATGGCGGGATAGCAAAAACGGTAGAACGTATTAGACGTCGGTTCTATTGGCCCATTGGTCATACAGATACGCGAATATGTACTGAACTGCGAGAGCTGCAAAACGTCGAAAACACCATCAAAGCCATTGAGACCACCAATGGGCCAGCAAATTGTTTCAGATAGGCCTTTTCAAATTTTATATATGGACCTGATAGGACCATTTCCGCGTTCCAAAAAGGGTAACATAGGCTTGCTAATTGTACTGGATCATCTCACGAAGCTCGTATTTTTGAAGCCAGTAAAGAAGTTTACATCGAATTTAATAATAGAATATTTGAAAGAGAATATTTTTGATTGTTTTGGTATTCCCGAAAGTGTCGTAACAGACAATGGTAGCCAGTTTAAAAGTAAAGAGTTTGAGCATTTTTTTGCAAAAATATGGTGTCTCCCACATCACAACAGATGTTTATTCCCCTCAGTCTAATTCCTCTGAGCGAGTTAACAGATCCATTAACGAAGCCCTAAGAAGCTATATACGAAAAGATCAGCGAGAGTGGGATGCATTTACCAGCACCATTAATTGTGCGCTCCGAAACAGCTTGCACCAATCTTTAGGTTATACGCCGTATTTCGCAGTGTTTGGACAGCACATGATTACACACGCCGCTGATTATAAGCTTCTGCGGAATCTGAACCTACTTAGTGACAATACGGTAAAACTGGAGCGTAGCGACAATTTTCAGTTAATACGGGAAGTAATAAAGAAAAATCTGGAGAAAGCTCATCTCCGAAACGCCAACTCGTATAATCTACGCAGTCGGATTAGAAGTTTTCAAGTGGGTCAAATAGTAACGCGCCGTAACTTTGCACAGAGCAATCTAATCAAAAACTTTAATGCTAAGCTAGCACCTACTGGTGTAAAAGCGAGGGTTAAAGCGGTGATGGGAAATTGCTATTACGTTTTGGAAGACCTAGATGGCAAAGTCGTAGGAACATATCATGCAAAAGATTTGTGGTAAATTAGTCACAGTTATGATATCATTTTTTTTACTCTCCCTGGTATGGTAAGTTTATACTCAAAGATTATGATTTTAGTGCCTTCAGACCGTTTTCTCTCTTTGGATTCATATCAGCAGGAGCAAACGATCTGTGTTGTGAGGTTCGACGGATATCCGCCAGACATAAGCATTCTATTTCCGGTAGCCATAGGAAATGCTTCTCGTATATTAGTAAGCGGTATAGCAAACCTGTATCAATTGGCACGAACCAGAATAGAAGTAGGATGAATGAAGACAAACAAAAAACCGCTGTGATGGCTGAATGGTTATAGCAGCGGCGCCTAAACGTTGCCGATGAAGGAATTTAGCAGTTCCCGAAATGGATCTATACAACGAGCTTTGGCAGTTGTCTAAATTTTTTCTTTCTTCTATTCTAATTAAAAAATTTTTTCAATTAAGAAAAAAATTTATCATAACAATAATAATGATAAAAAATTATTGTTAGGCCTTGAGCTCGATTCGAACCCGCGATCTTAAAATCAGTAGGCCGATATACCAACAAAAATTGTTAATACATCCCAGAGCACGGGGAAAGTGTCAATAAAATATGACACTATGGCAGCATTGCCAACAAACAAGTCCAATTTTCACAGCCATTCTGCAACAGATGTCGCAGTGTTGTGAATATCAATTGGCACGAACCAGAATAGAAGTAGGATTAATGAAGACAAACAAAAAACCGCTGTGATGGCTGAATGGTTATAGCAGCGGCGCCTAAACGTTGCCGATGAAGGAATTTAGCAGTTCCCGAAATGGATCTATACAACGAGCTTTGGCAGTTGTCTAAATTTTTTCTTTCTTCTATTTTAATTTAAAAATTTTTTCAATTAAGAAAAAATTTATCATAACAATAATAATGATAACAAATTATTGTTAGGCCTTGAGCTCGATTCGAACCCGCGATCTTAAAATCAGTAGGCCGATATACCAACAAAAATTGTTAATACATCCCAGAGCACGGGGAAAGTGTCAATAAAATATGACACTATGGCAGCATTGCCAACAAACAAGTCCAATTTTCACAGACATTCTGCAACATATGTCGCAGTGTTGTGAATATCAATTGGCACGAACCAGAATAGAAGTAGGATTAATGAAGACAAACAAAAAACCGCTGTGATGGCTGAATGGTTATAGCAGCGGCGCCTAAACGTTGCCGATGAAGGAATTTAGCAGTTCCCGAAATGGATCTATACAACGAGCTTTGGCAGTTGTCTAAATTTTTTCTTTCTTCTATTCTAATTTAAAAAATTTTTTCAATTAAGAAAAAATTTATCATACCAATAATAATGATAAAAAATTATTGTTAGGCCTTGAGCTCGATTCGAACCCGCGAAACCTGTAGTATGTTAACAGGGCAAGCCCCAAATGGATGGTTTAACATATGAGCAGTTTCGAAGTTCAAGTTAATGTTACATTAATGAGTTCAAACATAAATTCTAATAACAGAAGTGAGAACAGATGGTAACAGGTATCATAACAGCTCGGCTTACACTGTGGGAGTATTTTAGGAAAATGTTGCAGAAATTGTGTGAGAGATTGCTTATTAAAATAACAGCGGGAAGTATGGGAGAAAAATATAAATTCTATAGGATTGAAGAGACTAAAAATATAAAAACTACACAAAGGAAAATAATTCGAAAACAGCCGATTAACGGGGAAAAATAGCTCGTAAACATCTTTTTGGAGAACAAGAGCAAGCTTAATTGCGGCGGTTACCGAGCTTGAAAACGGATAGCAAAAAGTTGGACAAGAGTTGCTGAAGGAAAAAAAAATTTTATATATATTTAAAATCGAGGGATAAGTTGTAAATCCCGTTCGTGTACCGCGCGCGAATCAGAAGATGTTTAATTAAAAGAAAAAGAACAAAAAAAGTTTATAAAATTTAAACAAAAAACAAAGAAAAACTTAGTGAAGTTAGTGAAACTTTGAAAACTTACAAAACAACAAAAAAATAAAAAAAAATTTAAATGAAATGTGTTTAAAATTTATCAAAATCGAAGAAAAATTAAATGATTAAGTGATCCGAAATTCATACATACAAAAATTTTTAGAGAAAAAAAAACAAAATTTAATTGGTGGAAGAGAAAAAAAAATCGAAATATAAAATTAATTAGCTGGAAGTCTGAATGTTAACAAAACCAAAAACATCTACAGAAGTGAACCGAACATTTTATTATTTGGAAGGTTCAAAAAGGTAAATTTGTTGACATTTAAGTTAGAACCGAAGAAACATCTATACGAGGGAGCCGAAAAGTTTTATAAACAGAAAAAAAAATTTTGTGAAGAAAAAAAAATCAAATAATGTGACAATTTTAATACAAAATTTAGAATTTACATAAAATGAAAGCCCCCTTTATTCGCTAAACCTTATAACAAAAAAATGAAAACCAAAAAAAATAATAACCACAGCATTTCATTTGCGTTTATAATTTACAAGACATGTAAATTCTACAAAAGAAGCGTATTCTATGAGAGCAAGTAATGAGGCAGAATGTGAAGTTGGAGTCCGAAATAACGGCAGGAGTTTTGTCCAGGTTCTGGAGGCGCAGCGGCTAGTATAGTTTGTTCGTAGTTTGTAGTCTTGAAAAAAAAAGGAAGAAAAATAAAAATTTTTATTTTTAAGATATGAAAATTTATTGTGTAACGTTTAAGGTAGTCGCAGTGGGTGAGTGAGCGAATTGATAAGCCCCAGAAGAATATTCCAATAGAAAAGAAAAGGGGTAATGTTAGGAAAAGGTGCTAAATAAAAAAGGTGATTGTGTTTTCTTCCTAAAAATATTCCAGCAACAACCATCAACACTCCATCAACTGGCCAGCGGTAGGAGGATGATTCGGTAAGTGCCTCATCTTTTAACACATGTACGTTTTACAGACATGTTAATTATTGATGAACCAAGAAAAAGTTATTATTAATTTATTTGTTTAAATTGCCCTACTTATTAATTGAGTAAAAGCAGAGAAATTAACTAATCCATTCAGTTGGTTTAATTGCTTTCTCTGTTAAACCGTCTGTATAATATTCATACTTTGGCATTTTATTTTTGCGATGAATGTTCGACACATTGTTTTCTTTTTTCTTTTCATTAAAGGGATCGCCGTAATGAGAAGAAAAAGTAAGTTATCATAGAAAAAAAAATTTAACCGGTCTGTATATCTGTCTTGATATCCATACAGCAATTCATGCTTTTTTATTTGCGCCAAGTGAGGGGTTACATCGTCACAAATTTCGACAAGAAATTTGACGATAAAAATAGTACAAAGAAAAAATGTATTTTAACAAATGCGTGGTGGCAGCGGCGCGCACCCACGTATTTGTTAAGGAATGATTAAGGCGAAAAAAAAGGAAGAAAATAAGAACACCAAAAGGTTTCGTGTTAATAAAAAAGGAATTACAAGTGTGTTTTTATTGAATGTGTATAAATACAACAAGTGTTAAGGAAGATTTTAACAAATGTTGTGGAAAGTTAAAAGATTAAATATATTTGTATTAAATTTTCACTTACGTGAACGTGGGATAACGTGTACCTTCGCTGGCTGCTGGATAAAAAGAGATCGAGCCTCTTTGCCACATGAGCCGATGAACCCACGATACAGCTCCTTCGCTGGGTTTCCCGGCAACAAAGTTGCTGTACCGCGGGCTCACAGCGCTAAAAATCTAGGATACATACGTACTACCACTCACACATGCTTGTGTGTATTAATGATCACAAGCATATGTGGGTGGTAGTGAACAAAGGAAAATAGAGT
Source organism: Eurosta solidaginis (assembly GCA_029619165.1). Taxonomy (NCBI): domain Eukaryota; kingdom Metazoa; phylum Arthropoda; class Insecta; order Diptera; family Tephritidae; genus Eurosta; species Eurosta solidaginis. Next base: position 27,602 of record JARSSU010011757.1, read on the forward strand.
AAAGAAAATTATGTTACGAGGGGGGAGAGATATATTTAGGACTGTGGCCTAAACATACCGACCCCCTTGCCGTAAGCAACAAAGAAAAAAATGAAAAAAGGGATGCCACGTCATCGCACGTCCAGTAAGGCGTTATGTCGATGTGCAGGGCGGACTCTAAGCACTGCACGTCGCACGATGGACTTCGCGTCTCGTTGTCCTGTGAAGAAAAAAGAAAAGAAGTTATTATATATACGTACGTGGTTTCTGATTCCGTGCAGTAATTACTTAGTTTTTATGAAACGCTCCTATTTTTGGCAGGCTCCTGAGACCACCAGCCCGAATACGGTCGGTTGGGTCAGGAGACCGCCAACTGTTGCTGCTGGCATTCCGCTCACCATCACTTCGGCATATAGATCAGCGCCGAGTGTAAGCCGAACTGGCGATGAGCGGTAGAACCGAGGATCCACAAGCCGCATGAATTCAAAAGGCGCGGCAATCTTCGGGTCCACATTAGACGGCGGACTCAAGCGATAGTGGCCTTTGACCACTGCAGCTTGAGTGGTGATGTGCGTCGATGACCCGAACTTTCCGCGGAGAATAAGGGTGCATTGCCCTGGTCCCTAGCACTCCAATTGGAGATCACCAGCTCTGCTTCGACGATTGTGCTGGTGGCGCAAGGATCGATGATAGCACGAACCAAATGCAAATGCCCCCGCGATTCGATGCGCACTATGGCCGTCGGAGCAATGGGCACGAAAGGCCGCATGATGGGTGCTGGAGTAGCTTGGAGCAGTCGATTTATTTCGCCGCTGCTGTCTCTCGCGTTTGCATAGCTTGGTGGGGCCTCGTTGGAGTCCGATATCGCGGTGCCGCCAATTGTCGCATTCCTTTCGAGGTTTCTTTATTTTTTCCGCCGTTCGTTCGTGCTGCAACAGCGGCCGGAAACTGCGCATCCCGTTCCTGCTCGTTGACGGTCTTATTTCTGTTTTTGCTCTCTCTTCCTCCATTTCCTCTTCCTCCACCTGCTGAGCCCAGGACTTTGTCGGCCCCATTAGGTGGATTGACAACGTGTCATCGGACGGGTTGTCGTCGCCAATGGTTGTTGCATCATCGCGTTCAGATAGACGCTCATCTAGATGGACCTTTTGCAGCGATATTTGCTATTGCACTTGTCCACGCGGTGAAAGGGCGACAGACAATTCGGACAGTATTTGTGCAGCAGCACGGCCCGCAGCCTCTCCACCGGGGATTTTTTTCTGTATTCGGCACAGAGTCGAAGACTATGGTCCCTGCCGCAGAGCTGGCAAGCGACGTCGAAACGCTTTGCGCCTCCCTCTGACTTGGCCAATAAGGTTTGGTAACGGGTCATGAAAGAATATTGGTATCATTGATCATGCCCAAATTGAGGTTGGCGGAATGTTGTTTGGGTGGCGTAAACCAAAAAAAAATTTTCTCTAATATATTTTCGCAAAAGAGAAAAAAAAATTTTATTGAAATAAAATTTAATTGAAACAAAAAATTGAAGGCCATAAGTACATACTTATGCGCGCAAAGAGATGAAGAAAAAACGGATTTAGCACGCATCCATGCGATGTGGGCTGGTGCTTTAGCGCCTTTGGTACATTTTATAATTTGATTTGTGTCGGTAGATGTCGCCGACGTATTTTTAAAATTTATTTTGAACTTTGATTTCACAACAAGTGGCCCGCCACCACACGGAACTGTTCGAAACCTGGCTGAAAAGTTGTTGCAGAGTTGCACTTCAACCATTCAACATTATTTTCGACGTGTATTGTCGATAATGTTGAGATTCGTAGAATTAAGTATATATATATATATATATATTTTTTTTTAATTTACCAAATGAATGAGTTTCGATATATGCAGTGCGCGACCTGTCGTGTGGCATGTTGTGCGCGATATTTCGTGCGGCATATAGTGCGTGACGTGTAGTGCGCGAGATGATTGCGCATGAGGTCTAACGTTTGTATTGCAATAATCATTGACAGTCAGAAATAAAATGTAGGGAGTTTGACATCTGCTACGCTTTTCCATTTCCTGAATGGAAAAAAAATGTCATTGATTTACGACATGCGGTGAGTATAATTACTGTTCATATAGTAAAATTTGCTAATTTTAACCTTATTTCTTTCTTTTCATTGATCAATTTTTCTTTTGCATTTTCAGGTTAAAATATTTCCATGAACAGTCATATTAACTGAAAATATTTGATATGCTGCCACCGGCGCTGGACTTAGTGGGCAAATTAAATGAATTTTTGGGAACTCGTACAAATTCTGGCGCTCAATGGCGCTGTGATGTTCCGAATTCTAATAGAACTTGTGGGTTTGTTGAATTTAGCGAAGCAAATCAATGGATCAATGGTGGCACTGTATTCGATGCCGGTTTGGCACGCTTTCAAGCGATGCGTGTAATGGGGAAAACCTTTAAAATCTGGCGCTCAATGGCGCTAAGGTGACCAAGATTCTCATGCAGCGTGTCCTAAAAGCTGATGGCAAAACCTGTATCGCGTATTAAATTTGCACCCGGTTACGTGAGGACATCGTTTGCCGCAAAGATGGCACACTACGCCATTCAGAGCCAACAGCTGGAAAAAATCTTAGTTCCATAGTCGTCTTTGTGCTAGTATATTACTTTCTCACAGCTGCCGCGGTTTGGTTTGTCTTTCTCACCTAAGCTTGGCATCTACGCACTGTAGGGTAGGAAACGTGCAGGATCGTATTGACAAAAGGGTTTTTATTTTTATTTGGTCGCTACCATTAGCTCTCACTATCGCCATTGTGGTGATAGTGAGGTGGATGGCAATAGAAGTAGGTATTTGCTTTGTTGGCTATTTAAATCATTCATGCGGCTGGCTTATTGTTGTGTCAACTGTGTGGCGCTCTATTGGTAGGCGGATATTTCGCTATACGTGGCATGATTATGTTTTTTGGTCTAAAACATTTCGCTGACGATATCAAATCAACGTCAGCAAATAACAAAATACATTTGGTTAGTGTACGAATTGGATTCTGTACGCTATTTAGATTGATATTTATACTGGCATCCCTTGCTTGTCATTGGACGGAATTTAGGCACGCGCAAGTGTGGACAGAGAGTGCGCCAATTTCTAATCTGTCGTATTTCAACTGAGTAACATTGTAAAATTGAAAACCGTCCAAGTATTACTTTGTTGCAGCTGCTTTTATTATGCATTTTTGGTTCGGGTGTTATAATGTCGACATGGTGCTGGACACCTGCTTCATCAGAAACTTGGCAACGTTTTCTGAGAAGGAAATGCGGCAAAGAAGTCGTTGAGGAAGTTAAATGCCAAATCATAAAGTTATTGACTGAATGGAATATACAAAATAGGATAATAGGCTGATGCGTTGGACGAATAAGCAGCGTTGGTTGGCCTTTGCTTAAGTTGAAGGGGCAACTGTGATACCACGACGCTGGTGTCCAAGCATCGAATGGCTCTTTTCGTATCAACGATACAGGTAAGCGATGCGTCAATCATTTATATTTTCCTTGGAATAAATTTATACCGGGATCTTAAAATTTCTTTTGCAAAGGCTTGGCGGTTAATCATAACAAGGGACTAAATAACTCCAAATAATTTAACATGCGCGGTTGAAATCTGGAATCAAACCCCTTCTTGGCTTCCAACTGACACTATACACGTTTTAGGCAATAAACCAAGGGATATTTACACGTACGTATGAATGATTTTCACATTATTATATGAGTATTGATTAGTTACGATAATTAAGTGAAGAATGTGAGTGTTAAACCCTGATACATTGCCCTATTACGCTGAGAGCATATCCTTGCGATTAGGTTAGCTATAGTTAATTTTTGTTTTAAACTTAGCTTGATTAGCTGAGGATAATCCAGATCATGTGCGGCTTATGCTTTCCTACTCCTTAAAGGAAATTAGTGGACAACTACAACCTGCATATAGGCATGTTTTTGAAAATGTTAGGCTGCTTTGCATTGTATTCGTAAACCCCTGTCATATCAAGACTGCCACACTCGAATGAGTTATTAAAATCTTAGAAGAAGGATTGACCACTAGATGATTTTTATTTTTATTTTTGTATCGTCTGGTAATACATTTAACCGAAAATCTAAAAAGAAATAATCGGATGAAGAAGCACTCAAGTTAAAAGGAAAACGCGTATTATACGTAGCAATGAAGCGCCCCCTTACATATGGTAGATAT
>JARSSU010011758.1:0-46913 GCA_029619165.1 Eurosta solidaginis
AAGATGTTATGTTGCTTTGATCATTTGTGCGTTTTCTCTCACTTTTTATTTCTATGCGTATTTTCGTAGTTTTTTCACTGCTTTTTATATTCCTTGCTGCAAATCTACATAAAACATCTACAAATGGTCATGACCCACTGAAAGAAATCTAAACAAGTAAGGGTGTTTAAGTTTGGGTGTAACCGAACACTATATGTGACCCGGTCTATGAAAAGGTGGCTTATGACTAAAATAAAATTTCCACTTTTTTTCTGGTTTCGATAGTTTTTGAGACGCTCTTTCACGTGGTGAAAACTAGAAAGTCCTAACTTGCTTAGAAGTGTACTAAAAATGTAGAGAAAGAAGAGCACAAATGAAAGACGATGAAGCCGTTTGGTTCCTTCGATGCCACTTTGGTGGCTGGTGAAGCATCCTCAGATTTTTTTGAAAGCATTTTTTCGATGGCAATGGAGCCAAAATATCGGTCAGAAACTGGTTTGTGCTTTGCCTTTGGGGCATGACTGTTCATAATGCAAAAGAAAAACTACTAAGAAACTGAAGAAATGCATTGTTTATCTTTAACAGTTGTTTCTCGCAATTTATTTTTTGAGTCATAAGCCACCTTTTCATAGGCCGGGTCACATATACAGCATTAGTTTTAATTGTACAGTGCATTTCAGATAAATTACTTTTTCGAATTTCGTTACGAGGGATTTTTTTTATGCTCTAGAAATGTTATGTAATGCTTGATCGAAATAAGGGCGTGGCACCGCATAATAAAAAAAAATTCTCTCAATTTCCTCTTACAATTAAACTTGATAAGTGAAATATTATTTATACAAACTATTTTTCGCTAAGCTATAGCTTATTATTCTAGTCTACGAACATTTTAAACATCTTTTATATATAAGTGGGCGTGGTTTTTAACCGATCTCCATTTTTTCTAGAAATATTTCCTGCTATAAAAAAAGTATGTCTTCTCAATTTAATTACGATATGTTAATTTTTCTACGAGTTATGAGTCCGAAAGGCAGTGCCACGCCCATTTTCAAAATTTTTTATATTTTCTAACTTTTTGTTATAAGTCCATTTAGAAAGTAAAGTATTGATATTAAGTTCTTTTTCGCAAAGGTATAGATAGCTTATTATATTCGTCTACAACACTTTTAAGTCTTTTATATAAATATGGGCGTGGTCCTTTATCGATCTCTATATATATAAGGAAAATATGGATACCCAATCTTTTTACGATCCGTTAATTTTCTTCGAGTTACGGCTCCCGAATCATAGAAAATTGGTTAGTCATAAATAGGCGGTGCCACGCCCCATTTAAAAAAATTATAATTGTTTCCTATTTATTGTTATAATTGAACTTGGTGAAGAAAATACCATTGATATTAAGCTCTTTTTTGCAAAGATATAGCTTATTTTATTCATCCACGACCCTTTTAAACATATTTGTATATAAAAGTGGGTGTGGTCCTTAACCGATTTCGTAAAATTTTTCTTCGAAGCATTACTTTTAGTAAAGGAAACCTCTCTGCCGAATTTCGCCATGATACCTTTAACGGATTTTGGTTAATGATTAATAATATTTGTAAAATTTATTTTATCACAAGCGGGCGGCGCCACTCCCATTTTCAAAAAAATTTCAATTCAGCATTCTAGCTGTATTATTTAATAAATAATGAGGTTGTTTGTGTTTTTCAAAATGTTATAGTATATGTAAAATGTGGGCGTGATTATCATCCGATTTGCTCATTTTGAATAACGTTGGGAGATGAGTCCCAGGAACCTGTATACCAAATTTCATTAAGATATCTCACAGACAGACGAAAGGACTGACGATCTCATAAATCGAAGTCTATATTTATCTCGATTCTTTTAAGCAGTTGCGATCAACCGTTATGTTACCAAAGCTAATATACTCTTTGTGCAAAACACGCTGAGTATAAAAACTGCTTTAGTTGTTTTAACTACAACAACAGTAATGAAAAAAAACGTGATGATGGGCAGTAATTAAAGTTACTACGTGAATAGCATACGGGCGCCTCGCAGTCACTGTATGATGATGAGCTATCGAAAATAGCAGTCCCAAGTATTTCTTCGATGGTAGGAATTAACGTTCAGTAGAATAATTAGCAATTAAAACTGTCTTATCTATTCGTAAGAGCTCCTACATATCCATGTACTGATATGTGCTAAATGCTGCTTCCAACGTCGTAAACGCAGTAGGACGAGCATTTCGGTTGAGTAAGTCTTAGTGGCAAACATTTAAAAGACGGAAGCAGTGGATCATCTTTGCAATTGGAAAACGATCATTATATCAATATTATAGGCATACGATAGAATATCTTCTGCCGCATTGGTAACCTGGCGGAAGAATGCCTGTTTTAGAGCTCTCATATACCATACGAACCAGCAAGGATACATGAATTTAGCGACCATGCAGGCATACATAACAAATTCAGCATGACTACTATAACCCAATAAGCGTTCTGCTGACCAACCAACTATGTGGCAATGAATTGCGCATAGCTAGCATACAACTACCGTTAACTGCATTATTGCCCAATAACCGGTTAGAGTCCTGCCTGCCTTGAACTCCCTTCACACAAAATAACCACACCAATGCGGCATACGGTTAAATTACTTTTCTGGAACATAATCTTGCTATTTTGCAGAATAGGTGTCAAACTTACTAAATCCATACCATTCCTCTCCGATATATTTAAGGCACTCTGCGTAACATGAGCAACCCTTGATCGAGAGACTTATACCTGAAGTAAAACTCTATGGTGACCACAATAAGGGTGGGTGCATTCAGTGACACCCTGAAATACATTCGACATTAAAGGTCCACTAAGCCTAGAATAGAGACTGCAGGTGTAGTGTGTTCAAGCAAGCGGCGTGCTATATAAATACAACATCAGCTGACAACCAAAAGCCCATGCAGTTCAATGCCAATGGTCAGGCGCAAGCTGGCGGAAGTGGACCCTTTAAAGCACTCGTAAGTCCTTTTTACTAGCTGAGTGGAGAGCTCCTATATTGCATAAGCGTCCTTCACTTGGCGGATGCTTTCAAGCTGTTTTTCCTCGTCGACCGGCTTCTCAGCTGATGGCTTGGTTTACGGAATCTAGCTGTTAGAACTATAGTTTTATTCTGCACGTTCCATACATCGAGGAGACGTGGGTGTGTTTAGAGAACGAGCCAGTACTAAACCAAGTCTGCAGTTCTCTGCATAGATGACAACGTGTCAAAAGAAGCCCCTACATCTACGAAACGCACTGAAGAGCAGCTAGAGTTGCAACGGAAACACCAATCTACCAACTACTCGTTACGCTGGGACGCGACGCTCTCATCCTTCGGCTCCTCTACTGGTACGCACTCCGTCACCGCACCGCCACCATCCTCAATAGATGTTTGTTAAAATGCCAGGTCTCTGAGTATTTCTCCTTCAGGCCCGTTGTGTAATTGATTTTTAGGGACATAGAATACATTCGTGGCAGGTCTAGGAGTTACGGTGTTTCTTTCATTGTGTTTTTTTCAAGTTCGGCGACCATATCGAAGATACGTAGCATACAAGCGGCTGTCCAACGATTATAGTTAAACTATGAAAGTGTCTTGTACTTCACCCAAGTGCTGCCAGCGAGAGGAGCGATTGTTACGACGCGGACCTTAGGTACCTGCTTCCGAAGAATCTACATATGCTGTCTAGAACTCACACCCGGATGTGTGAGTGCTGTGCTATTCGGTAGCGTGATGCCATCACGGTGGAGGTCCGTGTTTTCCGTCATTGCCTCGCACCCACGCGGTGAGTAATTTCACCGAGGACTTGGTAGGTGATAGCGCACAGTACGCCAGCCGAAAAAAGCGGAAACGATCAGGGAAAGAGTAGTAATTCGACAGAACTAGCTCATAAATGAGAGGACCAAGACTCACTAGTGGGGAGGGAGGATAGGACACTACCTTTCGACCCCTTGTTTAGTTCTACTAATTTTATGCTATGCTCCTGAACTGAACCGTACTACTGCCCACCACACAGATAATTGGGGTTAACCTTTTGAGACTAGCCGAAAGGGTGTGACGCTTCCAAGTATTACAGTAAAGTGTCTGTGATTGACCGTTTCAAAAGCTTTTGACAAGTCTAGCGCGTTTGTCGTACTGTTCTCGTATTCTTAGTTTAATTCGCAATTCATTTATGTGTTGTATAGGTGGCGGGGCTATGTACATTTCGGAACCATGCTAGTAGTTGGAAGTCGCAGGGTGGGGAAGCTGCTAACCGTCGTAGCTGCAGCCGTTTGCGCATAGTGCATTACATCTTAACACACAAATAAAAATTGTGTTTTAATCAGTGGGTATTTTTGTGGGACCATTCCTTGCCCTGAGTTTGGTTATAATGCTTGGTGCCACACATGCGGGTTAGAAAACTGGGTTATGCAGATGGCATTGCGTCGGCTTGTGCGATGTTTCTGATGAGACCAAGCTTTTTAGTTTTTTGTTCTCTCGGCAATATGTCAAGACAAAGTGAATGGATTAAACCAATAAATTTGAATTCAACGCGAGAAAAATCTACCACAAAAGAGCATGCCATATGAATAAAAATACAAATTTGATTGCGAAAGTGACTTTTTTCGACATCAAAAGGGCAATGAATGCTGACAAAAGCGCAAATGAAGTTATTTATGTACGAGACGAGATATATGTATAAATTTCAGTTGACTGAAAGCAAAGAGATGAACCAAACAACCCGCAGTTTGAGGTTTATATAAAATGCACCTTTTGCATGCAATCAACGTATTTTGAACATAAATTATGATATGAATAACCTATTCAATTAATTTTTGTTTACAATCACACAGAGAGCAGTGGACCAGCATGGTCAAGAGTGCAATAAGTGCGAATTTTTGCGGTGGCAAGTGCAACTGCTGCCAGCGAAAAATCGAAATCAACCATTATGAAAGTGTGAATGCGCTACAGAAGCAGCAGTGAGAAGTGAAAAACGACAGTGTCGTATTATTTTGTTGGATTCAATTACAATTACATACGGTTAATGATGAGAAACAATTTTTGCTTGTATCATCGTCATGTAAAAAATCCAGTAAACCTGCTTGTGATGTTTGTTTACGAACAAGTAAGAACGGGACTGTCTTCGGTGTGCCGAAGACTTCATACTTCATGAATGGGGCTGAACAATAATCTTATCCCGTTCGTAATCTCCGAATAATCGGATGTATAAGATAAGAAATATATAGTGAACAGATCTACATACCTTAACGATTTTAAGATAAATATAAAATAAAAAATAGGTATGTAATCTGAGGATGCAAAGCTTCACGTTTTTGTGTGGTCTGCATGTAAAAAACTACGACTACGAATCACGTATTTCAAAAATATATGACGTAAACGTAACTATTTGATGAAATTTGATGAATTTTGAAGTTTCTAGCCGTAAAAGGGGCAAAAATGACATGCGTTTATATGCAAGTACTCATATATATATACCACCGATCTCTATGATTGTTTCAGACACAATATATGCTATATACGTATAAGCTATTTTGTGAATTGAAGCTGCTACAGCTGTTTAAAACTGGGCAGAAATTGCGCAAAGAATCTTATCTGAACAGTCGGTGTATGAGATATATACTCATATATACAACGCTCTCTATGATTTTTTCAGACAACAATATATGCTATATACGTAAGCAATCAGTGAAATTTGTGAAGCTTATAGCTGTTAAAGATGGGGGAGAAATTGCGAAAAGTTTCTTATCTGAACAATCGGTTTGTATGAGATATATACTATATATACAACCGATCTCTATGATTTTTTCAGACAATAATATATGCTTATAAACGTAAGCAATCGGTGAATTTGAAGCTTATAGCTGTCAAAATGGGTGTAGAAATGCGAAAAGTGTCTTATCTGAACAATCGGTTGTATGAGATTATATACTATATATACAACCGATCACTATGATTTTTTCAGACAACAATATATGCTATATACGTAAGCATCGGTGAAATATTGAAGCTTCTAGCTGTTAAATGGGCTAAAATTTGCGAAAAATATATATATATATACTATATAGACCACCATATATAAACTATATATACCACCGATCTTTATGATTTTTTCAGAAAACAAATATATGCTATATACGTAAGCATTCGTTGAAATTTGAAGCCTAGCTCTGTAAAATAGGGCAGTAATTATGAAAAGTTCCTTATCTGAACAATCGGTTGTATGGGATATATACTATATATACGACCGATCTCATCAATTTTTCAGGCCAACAATACGTGCAATTACGAAGTATATGGTGAAGTTTGAAGCTTCATCTGTTAAATTGGGTGGTAAGATATTACAAAAATCCTCTTTTTCTGAAAAATCGGTTGTATGGAGGATATATGCTATAGTGGTCCGATCGGTCGGTTCCGACAAATGTCTAATCGGACACCCAAATACACCCGCTCACCAAATTTTATCAAGATATCTCAAAAATTGAGGGGACTAGTTTGATACAAACAGACAGACGGACAGCACGGACAGACGGACATGCTAAATCAACTCAGCTCTTCAACCTGATTATTTCGGTATACTTAAGTGGTGGGTCTATCTATTTTCCTTTAGACTTACAATTTTCGGTTTCGTGACGAAATTAATATACATTTCATTTTCGTGAAGGTATAAAAATCGGAAAAACAAGCGGGAATTAATTCAGGCACGCAACCCGTGTGCAACCCCTACTTCTGATGGACGCCTGCAAATGTAGTTGTATGCATTTTGAAAGTCACTTGCAACAAATTTTTAGCAGCAGTCGGCAACAATTGTAACAATCGTTGCTATATTCATATATATTGGTAAGTAGTATTAGTGACAATCTGTGAATTTGTTTTGCGCATGCGCGACCGTCTACCAAATCCTTTCCCTATGATCAGTGTTGTCATTTTGGTTCATTGGAGCCAGATCTAGCCCTTTTTATGGTGTTAGCTCCAAAAATTCCGGTTTAGTTGTAACTGCTCCATACGACCTTTTGAAATCATCGATTTCTGTCTGAAATTGAACCATTTTCGCATCCTGCGCTTCCAGTTTTCATGACACCCTTGCTTCATTGTGCTTCTAATTGCGAAGACGTATGTACCACGTGCAATGATAAACGCTCCTCCTGGGCTTCCAATTTAGATGCCATATACGGCTTTTGGTTTTCCAGTTGAGATGATATTAGAAACGACATTTCTGAAATCGTGCCTCCTGTCGTGTATCCTGTGATTCCACTTGAGATGCCATTGTCGACGTTTGTGCAGATATTGCAGCCAATGTCATGTTCAAGTCTGTACTCGTAACTGTCTGCGATGTTTAATTTTTCTCCTCCATTTTTGTTGTTGCCTCTTTCCCATCAGGTTGAAAGACATACTCCTCAACATTGATTCCTTCCGATTCCATAAACTCTCGTGGTCGTGCCTGAAGTTCGGATTTATTGCCGGTAGTATTCCATCCACGGCTCTCCAACCCTTCTTCAATTGTTGGATCTTCAATTCACTTAACTTTGCCATGTCCAATTCGAAATCTTAGGAATTTATTCAAAAATTCCTCTTCTGGCACCAATTGTAACGAATTTACGGTAATTCCGATTATCTATAAAACTTCTACTAACGTTCGAATCGCTGAACTGTCGAATAAAGGACTCCAATATTCAGTAATGTAAAATGGTTTTATTAGGCTACTTTGGGAGTAGTACTTCATAATTATACTTCACAACCAATAGCGTGTTTTAATCAAAACTGATTACCATTCCTCAGCTTGCGCTGCTTTTATACTCTCAGTTACCGCATCAGCATATTTCTACTATGGTCTAGACGTTTTTTTTTCTAGAACTGTTATATCTCCTCCTTGGTTATTGAGCAATATGCGTGTGTATGTGTGAGTAACAACTTCGGCTGATGAATATACGTGTACATGTGAGATATCTCTTAACAGCGTGCTCATAAGAGTGGCTGCGTGTCACGCAACAACAAAAAAACTTGAAACAGCCAATCGTATATGCATGTACACATTAAAGCTAGCAACATTTATGTGTATGTGTGAGTAACAACTTCGGCTGATGAATATATGTGTGCGTGTGAGATATCTCTTAACTTCGAGCTGGTTATGTGTGTGTAAGAGTGGCTACGTGTCACGCAACAACAAAAAAAACATTAATCAGCCACTCGTATATACATGTACACATTAAAAGCTAGCAACACTTATGTACAAGGCAACGAAGAGACACCTCACACACAGATGTGAGCCGAAGTCAGCCGAAGTTGTTACTCACACATAAACACGCATATATGTAGCTCAATTACCAAGCAGGAGATACAGCAGTCTCTCAGAAGGCGAAACGTCTAGACCTTAGTAGAAATATGCTAATGAAGTAACGGAGAGTATAAAAGCAGCGCAAGCTGAGTAGTCAGTAACCAGTTTGATTTAAACACGCTATCAGTTGCGAAGTGAAGTATAATTGTGAAGTATAATTGTCCTACTCCCAAAGTAGTCTAATAAAGATCATTTTGCAATACAGAATATTGGAGTGATTTATTCAACAGTTTAGAGATTCGAATGTTAACAGAAGGTTTCAAATAAGCGGAATTTCCCAAAATTCGGTACAATATGTATATGTATTATTGCGAAGCTTGTAACACTATTAAGCACACAAAACAAACAAAATATAAAAGTTTTAATATACATGATATGAATATATTTCAAGTGCTTTCTATAATAATTCAAAGCCTAACCTAAATGTTCGCTATCACTTATTCTTTTAGTATTTAGCTCTGCGTTGGTTTAAAATATGTATTAGGGCACGTTTTTTCATAATGCCAGTCTGCTATTTGACTGGCCAACATTTGCTCACTTTTCCTCTTTAACTTTTTTCTCTTACTACTTTCAATATTACAAATGAAAATTATTTTTGCAGCTACCAATATTTCGCACAACTTTCGTCCTATCATGTCCTACGAATAACACCGTATTTTAGTATTTCTCAAACCGTTCTCTAATCGAATTATAACCTAGTAATCAGACATAGTTTTCGATTAGAGATGCACTAGAGAACTAAATTGGAACTCTAATGCAAAATCAAATATTTCTTTAATGTTAGATACTGTGTTCGCTGGTATGGTGGTAGCGTGCTCCGCTAAACTCACTGAAGGTCTTGCGTTAAAGTGCCGCGCAAGGCAACATCAACAACTAAGAAAAACGTTGTTTCAATTAAAAATTAAGTTCTTCCAAGCAGGGTCGCCCCTTAGATGTAGTTTTGCAAGTACTTAGAGTGCATTTCTGTCGGCGTTAAACATGTAGGACCCGCCCCACAAATTTGTAGGATAAACTAAAAAGAAGCACAATGTAAATTGAAAGCGAAAGTAACTCTTACATCTCCTCGTAGGAAACACGCACCAAGTATTTTTTTTTAATAGCGGCTCCACTTTCTGGGGGTTTTCAAAACAGTTCGATCAGTGCGCCATCCAGCAACACCTTTTGCCAAAGTAAAATGCTATTACGGTAAAATATCAGCTCTTTAACGCCCTTAAAAACTTGCCATATTCATAACGCCCAATTCTTAAACATATTTTTACTTAAACATAAATATATTTATACTGGCATCGGTTATTGGTGCCTTAACCTAAAAAATGTGATAACTTCATAAAATAGAAAATGTAAATAATTTCAATATGAAAAATATGTGAATAAATTCGTCAACGCATACATTTATAGAATATTTATTTATTCGCAATAATAACAATTTATAAGTACACGATACAAGAAAAAACATCGCCATTTCAACTGCGACTATGGAATATCTCATATCTCAACTCCTGTTTCGAAAACGACCTATCTCAAAGTGTTTCGAAATTCGGTGTTCAGTCGAGTAAGGGCGATATTCCACTCGACAGTCAGTTTATAACAATACTCTTCAATATACTATATGTAGCCGTAAAAATGCTTGAACTTGTGTATTTGATACATCTGTAAATAAACACGGAGCACCGGGTCTCTTAGAACCACCTTCTACCACCGCACAAAGCCGGTTATTCACAAGGGCTCCTGCTCCAGAATCTCCAACACACACGCTACTTGCACTACATCCAGCACAAATGATTGTGTTTGCTAGATTAATCGGTGTCGGTACATTTGAATAATGATTTTGGCATTGACGCTTTGCTATTATAGGCATTTTAGTATATTGGAGAAGAGGACAAGGAGTCGTATCACTTGCAGTTACCGAACCCCATCCACTAACTTTCATTTCCATGCGCGGTACTAATCTGGAATTGCAAATCTGTACTGATCGTACTGCCGCTTTCCTATCAAATTTATTCACAATAACTACAGCTATATCCATGTATGTTGATTCTGGATCAAATCAGGAATACAAATAATACTCTGCACATTGCGTTGTTGCCCTCTTCCCTGTGTTTAATAGACTTATATCGGCTACACCAGCTAGAACGACGAGTCTGTTCTTTGGTTGCTTGAATACGCAATGCGCGGCTGTAACCACCGATTTCATAGAGACTAAAGAACCAACGCAATGATACTGGGAACGAAGAAATATTGATACCGAATGTGGACTCTGCTCTATTTCTATAGAATTTCCATTGCTTATGCGAAATTGCGCATTCGTATAGGACACAAGGCGGCTAAGAACGACACACAGGATTGCGAAATTAATGCGTGAATTCATTTTTATTTAAGAACTTTTGCACCACTGTTTAAGTATAAAATACACCGAGATTAATTTTGTGGGCCCTATTTATACCTACATAGTTGAGTCATGTGATTAAAAAGTAAGCAAACAAGTGTTCAGTCAAAATTTCACGAATTCTAAGTAACAAAAATAAAAAATAAAAATTAAAGAAAAAAATGTTAAGCACTTCCTTTATATAAATGGGCAAAAATCAGCGAAAAATGTTTCCTTATATAAAGACATAGTCTTGCTAAACTATGATTTTTAAATTTTGACATAGAAATCGCTAAAATATTTGTGAGAAATAAAAATATAAAAGTGGAGCGCACATTACATGGATTGGAAAGTCGGTAGGAAAGGAGATATTATTAGTCAATCAATTGCGCTCCACCTTTATATTTTTACTTCTCATAAATATTTTAGCAATTTCCATGTCAAAATTTAAAAACAAAAGTTTAGCAAAAATATGCCTTTATATAAGGAGACATTTTTCACTGATTTTAGTCCATTTATATAAATGAAGTGCTTAAAATTTTTTTATTTTATTTTTATTTTCTCCTTTTCTTACATTTTCTCGGTGTCTTAATCTATCTGCTAAGTTTTACGTTTGTAGCTCAATGAGAACTTACATAAAAATCAATCCCTCAGTCCGCGCGTCCCCAGCGAAACTTTTTGTATTGTGTCATGGGCTGTTATCGACCCCTGAATTAAGCTCTAAGTTTTTGGCCTCTAGCTCATCGAGAAGTTATTTAAAACCCGGTTTCAAATTTCCAAATTATTATCTATTTTTTCGATCCGTGCGCCACATAGCGGAATTTTTTCTCCGTTTTGTTCCTTTGTGACGGTATCTTAACCTGTCGCTGTGGTTTCATGTTTGTAGATCAATGAGAAGTTACTTTAAAATCGATCTCAATATACCAAATTTCCAAATTCTTATCTAAATATTTCGATTCGTGCGCCACCTTTTCTCGGCGTCTTATCCCATCTGTGAAGTTTACAGTTGTAGCTCAATGAGAACTTACATAAAAATCAATCCCAAAATTCCCTCCGTTTCGTATGATTTTTCTAAATATCTCATCCCATGCGCCCCCTAGTGAATCTTTTTGTATTGCGTCATCGGCTGTTATCGACCTCTAAATTAAGTTTGAAATTTAAGTCTCTAGCTCATCGAGAAGTTACTTAATAGCTGGTTTGAAAATTTTCAAAGTCTTATCTAATTATTTCGATCCGTGCGCCACCTAACAGATTTTTTCCCCCTTTGTTGCATTGTCACGGTGTTCTAACCTATGTGTAAGATTTGTATGAAAACCGGACAAACATTCAACCGACCTAATATAAAGGAAGTAATAATAAATCTAAATTATAGCTATGCAATAAAAAATCTTGTTTGTTCGCACTCGGTACATTTCAAATAAATACATAAATACAAGGCGCGATAACCGAAGAGATTTTAGGCCGAGCTTATCTTCCAATTTGCGTCGTGCTTCTTTTAAATTTCCATGTTTTTACGCCGGCTCAGAACGGCACCTGCAAGGCAGATGAGTTTTCACTTTCAAATTGAAAAATTTTTTTCTTAATTTTTGATGCTCCTCTACCCGGGAGTTGAACCCAGGACCCTCGGCGGCAGCATCGACCAATTATAACTTGTTAAAGTTTTTGTGTGAAAATTTTATTTGAAGCAGATACAGAGAGCTTATTAAGAGTTATATTGACATTTCCGTATACATTTTTCATTATAGGAGCCTAATTAGCCTATTTGATTTATAACTATAATGGAAATTTTAATTTGTCGTTTTACGTCTAAGCCATATTTTTATTCGTCACACGTAAGCAAAATATATGAAATAAGCAAACAATATTTCTTCAGATGATAAACATTGGTATTTTTGTAATAGGTAAACACATTTTCCTCAATTTATTATTTGAATTTTTTCTTTTGTTTTTAGAAAAATAAGAAATTCCTATCACGAAAAATCATTCCCATTATTTTCTAGCTTTTAGTATTAATATTTCTTAATGTACGTATTGTTTTCAATAAAACCGTTTAACTTCAAAAATTTGTATACTCAGCTGAGCAGAGCTCACAGAGTATATTAATTTTGTTCGCATACCGGTGCCCCGTACGCATAAACTAATCGAGATAGATATAGACTTCGAAATATCAAAATGAACTGGGCGAAAAAAGAAATTCATTTAGACATGTCCGTCCGTCCGTTTACCCGTAAACTCGTTAAATCTTGAGGTATCTTGATGAAATTTGGTATGTAAGTTCCTGGATACTCATTCCAGATTACTATTAAAATTAACGAAATCGGACTATAACCACGCCCACTTTTTCGATATCGAAAATTTCGAAAAACCGTAAAAGTGCGATAATTCATTACCAAAGACGGATTAAGCGATGAAACTTGGTAGGTGGGTGGACCTTTTGACGCAGAAAAGAAAATTAGTAAAATTTTGGACAATGGGCGTGGCACCTCCCACTTTTAAAAGAAGGTAATTTAAAAGTTTTGCAAGCTGTAATTTGGCATCTGAGTATGTAATGGTCGCTTACACCCGAACTTAGCCTTCCTCACTTGTTTTTTAATTATTTTATTTTCAAGTTTGAATAAAGCCATTAACTCTGAATATGATAAACGTGCAATTTTTGCTGTAATTTTTTCTGCTGTAAGTAGCTGTTGATTAATTGTATTAAAGGATGTTGTTCATTATCGGACAAACGATGTTATGCATTTTTGCATTTTAACTAGCGGAGAGGGTTTGCCTGCTTTTGGCGACTAACTTAAAACTGCTTCTCTGTCAGAATTTTAGACGCTAAAAGCTTCTTTTAATTGTAATTCCTAGAGAATGTTGGACTTTTACATTACTTATTTTATCTGTTAAAGGTTTTACAGTTGTTCGGATTTTTGCACTGCTTGCAACAGAAAAACATAGAAACTGTTGGCAACATGATAGAAAAAAATTTTCAAAATATAATTACTCTCTACCTATTTTAAAGAAATTAACCATTCACCACCCATTTTGGGTATGCATTATTAAAACACTTTAACGAATTCTGGGGAAACTCGCTTATTCCAAACCTTCTGCTAACGTTCGAATCGCTAAACTGTTGAATACATAACTCCAATATTCAATAATGAAAAATGGTATTCTAGACTACTTGAGAATAATTCACAATAACACTATACTTCTCCTACTTGGTAATTTATATATACATATATATTTGTAGTTTATCTTATAGCCATATGCGGGTGTATACGTGTGTACGTCTTCGGCTGATGATTACATCTGTTGTGAGTATCTCTTCGTTGCCTTGTATGCAGGTGTGTAAATGATGACTGATTTGTTTACGTACATACGAGTGGCTGCTTAGTATCAGATTAGTGATGCTAATATCGTCACAATACGATATTAGTTGTAAACTGCATGTAAACGTTCTCTGTTGAAACTGTTTTATTTGCAATCGGAAGCCACTGTACTGCTTAAGGTAGGTACAAACGTAGAGGATGCCTTGGAATATATGGAGTACGCCGAGGTGTCTGATCGTTAGGGATTTCAAATATAGCGATCATGGGTGGCTTTAATCCTTTGAAGTCTATCCCGCCATGGCAAGTGCTGGATCCTCATATATCAAAATCATCAGTATCGAAAACAAATTTGATTGAGCAATTGTCCGTCCGTCCGTCGTCTAGTAACACGATAACTTGAGTAAATTTTGAGGTATATGATGAAATTTGGTATGTAGGTCCCTGGGCACTCATCTCAGATCGCTATTTAAAATGAACGATATCGGATTATAACCACGCCCACTTTTTCTATATCGAAAGTTTCGAAAAGCCGGAGAAGTGCGATAATACATTACCAACGTCGAATAAAGCGATGAAACTTGGTAGGTGGGTGTACCTTATGAGGCAGAATAGAAAATTAGTAAAATTTTGGACAATGGGCGTGGCACAGCCCACTTTTAAAAGAAGGTAATTTAAAAGTTTTGCAAGCTATAATTTGGCAGTCGTTGAAGTTATCATGATGAATTTGGCAGGAACATTACTCTTATTACTATATGTCTGCTAAAGAAATATTAGCCCACTTTGAAGACAATTTTTTAAAGTAAAATTTTAACAAAAATTTAATATCTTACAGTATATAAGTAAATTACGTCAACATTTAACTCCAGTAATGATATGAAGCAACCAATACAAAAATAAAAGAAAATTTCAAATGGGCGTGGCTCCGCCTTCTTTTCATTAATTTCTCTAGAATACTTAGAATGCCATAAGTCGAACAAAAATTTGCCAATCCCTGTAGAAAATGGGTTTCCTGTGAAAATGGAGAAATCGGTTGAAGCACGCCCAGTTTTTATACACAGTCGACCGTCTTCTAAACTTAGTTCACTTACTTATCTGAACTCACTTTATCTTGGTATACAAAATGGCCGAAATCCGACTATGACCACTACCACTTTTCGATATCGAATTCTATACCAAATATTAAAAAAGGGATGAAACATGGTAATTGGATGGTTATTGACGCAAAATATAACTTTAGAAAAACTTTGTAAAATGGGTGTGACACCTACCATATTAAGTAGAAGAAAATGACAAAAGTTCTGCGGGGCGAAATCAAACGCCCTTAGAATCTTGGCAGGAATACTGTTCGTGGTATTACATA
This sequence comes from Eurosta solidaginis, assembly GCA_029619165.1. Taxonomy (NCBI): domain Eukaryota; kingdom Metazoa; phylum Arthropoda; class Insecta; order Diptera; family Tephritidae; genus Eurosta; species Eurosta solidaginis. Next base: position 15,381 of record JARSSU010011758.1, read on the forward strand.
TACAAATAAATTAGCGGTACCCGACAGATGATGTTCTGGGTCACCCTGGTCCACATTTTTGTCGATATCTCGAAAACGCCTTCATATATACAACTAAGGGCAATTCCCGTTAAGGGCATACCGTTAATTTCATACCCATATCGTTCAACACATTCTCGATTCACCCCTGGTCCACCTTTATGGCGATATCTCGAAAAGGCGTCACACTATAGAACTAAGGGCCACTCCTTTAAAATACTCATTACCACCTCTCATTGATACCCATATAGTACAAACACATTCTAGAGTCACCCCTGGTGCAACTTTATGGCGATATCCCGAAATGGCGCCCACTATATAACTATGGCCCACTCCCTTTTAAAATACTCTTTAATACCTTCCGTTTGATACCCATGTCATACAAACACATTCCAGGGTTACCTAGGTTCATTTTCCTATATGGTAATTTCCCCTTATTTTGTCTCCAAAGCTCTCAGCTGCGTATGTTATGTTCGGTTACACCCGAACTTAGCCTTCCTTACTTGTTAATAAATTGTTTAAGTTTGATTTGAAATAAATGTGAAAACTTATATTGAAAAATATACATATACTTTTAGCTCTTTTGTGACGGTTTTTGATTTTTCTTGAAGAAATTTAGCTCTTTCTAGCCCTTTTTTCTAGGTTCTAGCCCCAAAGAAATGGCAACACTCGCTATTTGCTTTGCGCTCGCACTTATGCGCAATGATTGTTTTATGTTGATTATGCCGTAGTGTTGCTTGTGACTGTTGTTTGATTTTCAGCTATAGTGCACATGTCAACACTTGATGTGCATATAAGGTGTTTCGATCTTCATACTGATTTACATTACTTACTAGAGATATTTTTAGTGGATCATGCTTGAAAACGGCGAGGAATTGTATAAGTCTATGTCTGTATCTGTGTTTATATCTGTATATATATATCTGTATCTGTATCTGCATCTGTATCTGTGTTTGTTTCTGTAACTGTATCTGCATCTGTATCTGCATTTGTATTTGTATCTGTATCTGCATTTGGATCTGTAACTGCATCTGCATCTGTATCAGTACTTGTATTTCTATCTGTATGTGTATCTGTATATGTATATGTATTTTTATCTTTACCTGTACCTCTAAAAAAAGTCAAAACCAAACGGCCCACATATTATCAAGTTATCGAAGTGTTAACCATTTGTTATCAATGAGTTACGGGTGTGCTATCAAATTTCATCGGAAAATTGCCGATCTGTTATATTTAAGTGTGTTATCGATGGGTAATAGACGATTAACGATTCGCTGTGGAAGAGTTATTAATTTTCTATCGACAAACAAGGTTTTCAATAAGTTATCGATTTTATTGATGAATTATCCGCTGCAATCGAAGTTATCTTAGTGTTACCAATTTCCGCTGGGGCTTTTATAAATTTTTTATAGAAAGGTTCTCAATTTCTTATCAAAAAGTTGTGGGGAGGTTATCGATAGTTATCCAAAAGTTATCGATTTACAATCGGAAAGTTAATGATTATCAATATGTTATAAAGAAATTCGCGGTTTGTTATGAAAAGTTATCGATTTTGTACTTTCCAAAAAATAATCGATTTGTTAAAAATATTTATCTATTTCATATCGATTTTAACCGGAGTGCCACCAATTTGTTACGGGCAAGTAGTCGATTTGATAACGATGATTCATCGTTTACAAACCGATAACTCGACGATTATATCGGTTTTTAACGATAAAAAACCGACGTAGTGATTCTTAAATAGCCCAAAATAATTGTAAAGTAGTGCCATCTTAGTTGTGGTTAAACCTCGACCCTGGTGCAAGCTCTGGTAACCTTAAAACATAAGTTTCTAGACGTTCACCTGTATGTTTACACATCGAACTTTACGGAACTTAATACTCACGCCTTTTCTGAACACTGATAGCGGTTTGTGAGTTTGTCTTAAGATACCTCTGTAAGGTCTTAATATTAGCCATACAACATAATCTTTTCCAACTTCAAAGATCAACTCATCTGACGTTGTCCACAGCCATGATCTCAAACCGTAGCCAATTACCTTGTCAAACGAAGCAGCTGCGCGTTGCGCATGCGTAGCTACAATTATTTGGACGCTTGTAAGGTTTGACTATTGCTTTTTAAAGCTTTGTATAAACTCCTTTGGTGTATTAATTTCACAAATAGAATTGTTTAGGTGTAAACATCACGAGTAATTCTGAAATATATGCGAAAGCTAAAACAACAAGATGGTAAATGACAAAACATTACTTCTTTGTAAAAAGCTCACAATCGTTTTCTGCAAACCTATGTACATTTGAATGACTTTCGTGCGTTGAATGACCGAAAGATTTATCTCGCGGTTCATTGATTCCAAATCTACACGTGCAGTTTGTGTTTTAAGATAAAACGTATTGTGAATATAAAATTTATTGTTATTTAATCTTGAAGTATGTACTATAGAAATACCCTGTCTATCTTCAGTATCTTTGTTAAAGCACTGATGCGTAGGTAATAGAGATGTACGCCGCCGATAACGCAGCCGATTTTGGTCGTTTTTCGCACGCCGCCGCCGAATGTCAAAAATGTTGGCGCGGCGGCGCGGCGGCGTCGGGCGTGTTACTACATTTTCTACTCGTTTAAGCTTATTTAGTCATTTATTGTTCATTCGAAAATTGGTCGGATATGGTCGAAAGTGGTATCAGCGGATGCGCATCACCGCCAGTTATAAGAAACTAATTGCGAAATTTAACTCTTTCTAACTGTTCAAGAGTAATTTAAAAAACAGGCGATTTCGATGTCAGCTGATCACGGACTTTGCATCACCCAATTCACCAAGTTATTAAAACAAACACTAAAAGAAAAGTTATATAATAAATTATATGCTCACTTTGCATATATATATTTTTTTTTCAACAAATTAATAATGAACAATGAATTCAAATAAATGTCCCAAGGCGAACATGTTTTCAAATTGTCCTCAAGTTAGTAAAAAAAGCAAATTACCCAAAAAACGTGCCGCTTTTTAAAAAAAATGTATATTGCGATTGGCTGAAAGAATAAGCGAAATCAGTATGCAAAATCCTTTTAATAGTTTCTAGGGCATAAACACTCCTTTGTAATGATTCTTACCTCATACTTAAATTGAGGATATACATATGTACGTATGAGAATGGTTTGAAAAATCACTTGGGCTTACATTCAAACATCTGTTGTTATTTGCGAAACTATGCAATGGCGTCTGAAATGTTAATTTTGAATTTCACACTTCATCCTTCAACACCCAAGTCTCCCGGTTTGACTAAAGTTGGCGCACTATCCAAAACTAGTCCCTTCGAGTGAATCACATTGGATATAGCCTATCAACCCTGTTTAAGTATAACCTACGCGTAACGGCTCCTTTACAAATGTGAATACGTAGGCACATATATCTACCAGGTGAGGCTTTGTCCTTCACAAGAACACTGAAAGTGGTTAGAAAAAGCTTTCGCAATACAGTCGAACTAATGACCGTGTGTGCTACTACCCTAACGTAGTGGACAGTCGAACTAGTCTGAAAACTGAAGCTACGCGGTCATCCATAATGAGCTCTTATACCATAAGGCCGAAAAACAGCAGTTAATCTTTCAACTTAAAATCGGTCGACTTTCATTCTAAAATATCGTTTTGATTTAGCGAACACTATTGAAATCAATGTTTCGAACACAAACGTCTACAAACTTTGGTCTACATTTAAAAAACATGTGTCCAGCTTCCTTGTAAATTATGTAGGATTATACTATTTTCGCCCATGAGCTACGCAATGACATCCACTTAGACTGCTTATGATTTCGAGGGCGGCATCCTTGGCCGAATTGTCACTCCCTAACGTTTCAAGGTGTAGCTCGGGAGCATAGCGCGACGAAACATCCGTTAGAAAGTCTTCGGAGCTACACCTAGAGCTCTTAGGAAAGTGATATCGACGAAGGTACATATGAGTTCGAAGTCGCAGTCCTATAGTTTCGGTGCTGGCATATGGTGTGGTGGTTAGGAGGCGTGGATTTCGGATCTTTCCGAAATGGCCAAAACGTTGATTTCCTTAAATACATACAAACAAAACATTTCCTAAATATCATTTTTTTAATAGAAAAATTAAGCTTTTTAAAGTAAGAGCACCGGCGTACGCGGCTCGCCGTCACGTCGCCGCCAGCCGAAAAGTGCGACGCGTAAAACATGAAAATGTACTCAAGCGTTGGAAGATCGAGCTTTAGCAGATTTTCACAAGGGATCCTTGCTCTCTGGGGTGTAATAAGCTATAGATAGGAAAATGGCCGAAATCGTGCGTCATTAATCCTTAAGGGTGTCTGATCAACAATTTCCTAATTATGGGGAAATTCCGATTCCGTAAAAGTTGCGACAGGTTGCAAGTCTTGAAAATATGCTCAAACTTATATTTTTGCCCCGTGATGTTGAAGATCGAGGCTTGAGATGATTTTCTGAGGAATCCAGCTCTTAATGGATTATGTAAGAAGATGGAATGCTGGGCGAAGAGTGTAAGTTTGATGCTAAGAGAAAAACAGTTCATTCTCAATGGGAAGGCAAGCAGCTGTCACTCTAACTATCTCAAAGGATCTGGGGTCCTAAGGCGTAAAGAATGGAAGATACCAAAAGTCAGGATTCCTTAAGGTTCTGATGCGACAGTTCCTAACTCTCACAACTCTCACAACTTTCACAATATTTTAGACCAACCAGCTTAATCTCGTTCCTTTAAAACAAACGAATTGAATCAAGAGTGGTTTTAGCCATTTCAACACCACTATTGCAAGGACAGATTCCTCATTAGGTGTTCGTACTTATAGAGATGCTACTGGAAGGCAATGAACCCTTATGCAATGTCCCAACTACGGCGAGGGTCATACTATTAATGGAAGACGAATCGAATTTTAAGCAGACTGCTGATTTACGGAAAGATCACATCAGAATGATCGGAGCTAAGGATTGTAGTTGCGGCGTCTTATGCCTAACTTTACTTGACCACGATGACAATCACAATATGAGTGAAAAAAAAACAAATAATGTTTCTCATTCGAATATTTTCGAAGCCTACCGTGCCCCTCACCTTTATCTAAAATATTCGATTATGATCCGCCACAGAATTACCAGTAGTCTAGCAACAGACCTCAATATTTAAGGGTAATATTATACTGCTTTCGAAGGCAACATATTTATAATGGTAGGCAGCGTTCAAGAAACAGGAATTTTACCTGTATGCAAAAACAACTTTAGTAAAACACTTTCACGCCCTACTGAAATGGAGTTCAAACCTCTGAAGCCCAAATTACGAAGCATGGAACATCAAAATTTCAATTTTGAGGGACCGCGGTATACCTCGCGTTCATGGGGATGCGCTGTAAACATAAATCTTAGCTCATGGAAACCATTGAATGCATATGTGTATGAAAAATAAAATTTGGAAAAAACGGCAGTTACCGTATTTTGAGTTTAAATGCAAATTTGCTGACATTATAGCTAAATATTGTTCGTCAAACAACAAAAATGCGGGCCATAACAATAACACCTTACACACCAAAAAAAAACAAGTAAGGAGGCTAAGTTCGGGTGTAACCGAACATTACATACTCAGTTGAGAGCTATGGAGACAAAATAAGTAAAATCACCATGTAGGAAAATGAACCTAGGGTAACCCTGGAATGTGGTTGTATGACATGTGTATCAAATGGAGGTATTAAAGAGTATTTTAAGAGAGAGTAGGCCATAGTTCTATGGATGGACGCCATTTAGGGATATCGCCATAAAGGTGGACCAGGGCTGACTCTAGAATGTGTTTGTACGATATGGGTATCAAATGAAAGGTGATAATGAGTATTTAAAAGGGAATGGGCTTTAGTTCTATAGGTGAACGCCTTTTCGAGAAATCCCCATAAAGGTGGACCAGGGGTGACTCTAGAATATGTTTGTACGATATGGGTATCAAATGAAAGCTGTTAATGAGTATTTTGAAAAGGAGTGATCCTTAGTTCCCTAGGTGGACGCCGTTTCGAGATATCGCCATAAAGGTGGACCAGGGGTGTCTCTAGTTGTACGATATGGGAATCAAAATGAAAGGTGTTACTGAGCGTTTTAAGAGGGAGTGGGGCACTAGGTCTATAGGTGGACGCCTTTTCGAAATGTCGCCATTAGGGTGGGCCAGGGGTGACTCTAGAATGTGTTTGTACGATATGGGTATCAAACGAAAGGTGTTACTGAGCATTTTAAGAGGGAGTGGGCATTAGGTCCATAGGTGGACGCCTTTTCGAGATATCGCCATTAGGGTGGGCCAGGGGTGACTCTGGAATGTGTTTGTACGATGTGGGTATCAAATGAAAGGTGGTAATGAGTATTTTAAAAGGGAGCAATCCTTAGTTCTATAGGTGGACGCCTTTTCCAGATATCGCCATAAAGGTGGACCAAGGGTGACTCTAGATGTTTTTACGATATGGGTATCAACGAAAGGTGTTACTGAGCATTTTAAGAGGGAGTGGGCACTAGGTCTATAGGTGGACGCCTTTTCGAGATATCGCCATTAGGGTGGGCCAGGGGTGACTCTAGAATGTTTGTACGATATGGGTATCAAACGAAAGGTGTTACTGAGCATTTTAAGAGAAAGTGGGCATTAGGTCTATAGGTGGGCGCCTTTTCGAGATATCGCCATTAGGGTGGGCCAGGGTGACTCTAGAATGTGTTTGTACGATATGGGTATCAAATGAAAGGTGGTAATGAGTATTTTAAAAGGGAGTAATCCTCAGTTCTATAGGTGGACGCCTTTTCGAGATATCGCCATAAAGGTTGACCAAGGGTGACTCTAGAATGTTTGTACGATATGGGTATCAAACGAAAGGTGTTACTGAGCATTTTAAGAGGGAGTGGGCATTAGGTCTATAGGTGGACGCCTTTTCGAGATATCGCCATTAGGGTGGGCCAGGGTGACTCTAGAATGTTTGTACGATATGGGTATCAAACGAAAGGTGTTACTGAGCATTTTAAGAGGGAGTGGGCATTAGGTCTATAGGTGGACGCCTTTTCGAGATATCGCCATTAGGGTGGGCCAGGGGTGACTCTAGAATGTTTGTACGATATGGGTATCAAAGGAAAGGTGTTACTGAGCATTTTAAGAGGGAGTGGACATTAGGTCTATAGGTGGACGCCTTTTCGAGATATCGCCATTAGGGTGGGCCAGGGGTGACTCTAGAATGTTTTACGATATGGGTATCAAACGAAAGGTGTTACTGAGCATTTTAAGAGGGAGTGGGCATTAGGTCTATAGGTGCACGCCTTTTCGAGATATCGCCATTAGGGTGGACCAGGGTTGACTCTAGAATGTGTTTGTACGATATGGATATCAAATTAAAGGTATTGATGAGGGTTTTAAAAGCGAGTGGCCCTTAGATGTATATGTGAAGGCGTTCTCGCGATATCGACCAAATGTGGATCAGGTGATCCGAAAATCATCTGTCGGGTACTGCTAATTTATTTATATATTCAATAACACTAACAGTATTCCTGCCAAGATTCCAAGGGCTGTTGATTTCGCCTTGTAGAACTTTTCATTTTCTTCTACTTAATATGGTAGGTGTCACACCCATTTTACAAAGTTTTTTCCAAAGTTATATTTTGCGTCAATAAACAATCCAGTTACCATGTTTCATCCCTTTTTTCGTATTTGGTATAGAATTATGGCATTTTTTAATTTTTCGTAATTTTCGATATCGATAAAGTGGGCGTGGTTATGGTCGGATTTCGGCCCATTTTTTATACCAAGATACAGTGAGTTCAGATAAGTACGTGGCTAAGTTTAGTAAAGATATATCGGTTTTTGCTCAAGTTATTGTGTTAACGGCCGAGCGGAAGGACAGACGGTGGACTGTGTATAAAAACTGGCGTGGCTTCCACCGATTTCGCCCATTTTCACAGAGAACAGTTACGTCATAGAATCTATGCTCCTACCAAATTTCAAAAGGATTGGTAAATTTTTGTTCGACTTATGGCATTAAATAGTATTCTAGACACACTAAATGAAAATGGGCGGAGCCACGCCCATTTTGAAATTTTCTTTTATTTTTGTATTTTGTTGCATCATATCATTACTGGAGTTGAATTTTGACTTAATTTGCTTATATACAGTAAAGATATTAAATTTTTTGTTAAAATTTGAATTTAAAAAAAATTTTTTTAAAAAGTGGGCGTGTTCTTCATCCAATTTTGCTAATTTTTATTTAGCACATATATAGTAATAGTAGTAACGTTCCTGCCAAATTTCATCATGATATCTTCAACGACTGCCAAATTACAGCTTGCAAAACTTTTAAATTACCTTCTTGTAAAAGTGGGCGGTGCCACGCCCATTGTCCAAATCTTACTAATTTTCTATTCTGCGTCATAACGTCAACCCATCTACCAAGTTTCATCGCTTTAACCGCCTTTGGCAATGAATTATCGCATTTTTTCGGTTTTTCAAATTTTCGATATCGAAAAAGTGGGCGTGGTTATAGTCCGATATCGTTCATTTTAAATAGCGATCTGAGATGAGTGCTCAGGAACCTACGTACCAAATTTCATCAAGATACCTCAAAATTTACTCAAGTTATCGTGTTAACGGACGGACGGACGGACGGACGGACGGACGGACATGGCTCAATCAAATTTTTTCTGGATCCTGATTATTTTGATATATGGAAGTCTATATCTATCTCGTTCCTTTATATATGTACAACCAACCGTTATCCAATCAAACTTAATATACTCTGTGAGCTCTGCTCAACTGAGTATCACATCCAAAATCACCTGCCCACTATCACCAAAATATCCAGCAGAAATATGTGCGTGTCGTCTAAATGTAAACACTGCGACGCGCAATCACAAACAACACCAACAAAACAAATGCCATTGCAATAATTGTCATTATGCCGAGGGCTATTAAATTGCTGGCGATCATGGTGATGGTGATGGTCATGCAAATTAAATTTCACACGATTACCCACTAAGCGAATTACACAATTTCCGTTGTCACTCAAACAATCGCGTATTCGTGTAGCAATAAGTTTGTACGTATGCCTGCAAGTTTAGTAATAGAAATGTTACGAAGTTTCTAATCCGATTTCGAAAATTCGAAACTACCGATTGATTTAAACCAGTAGTGTGTGTCATATCTACATGCTAGGAAATAAAAAAATGCGAACAGTATCAAAAAAATTACGTATCGGGCGTAACGATAGTTCGATTTTGCGCAATGAAATCATGCAATATAAAGAGATTTGTTTGACCACTGGAGCTAAGGAATGAATATGCAATAGCTTACACGACAGAACTTAAAGAGGAACTTGAGACCTTTGAGCTGACAAAGACCAGCAAACTGGTATCTCTTCATATAAAAGACCTACACCCATCAATATTAATCGGAGACAGAGGACATAGTTAACTCAACAATACTTCATAATACAAAGTGTTTCTATACAAAGCGTTGAAAACATTGAACAATTTAGGTCGAAAATGAGGAAGACGATCCTTTTAGCAACCACGGCGTATACAAGCTTAAATGCGGATATCAACACAGTTACATAGGAAAAACAAGACGCCAAATAAGAACAAGGTACATAGTACCCATTAGAGATTTCATCATACCGGAGTACAACTTGGTGAATTGCATGTTCAAGAATGAATATTCCCCAGCAAACATAAATGAAACAGTGAAGGTTCTTCACATACAGCAAAAGGCCGACGTCTGAACGTACTCGAAAACAAGGAACATATTCCAACAGAAAACATACGAGAGTAGAATAAAAAACGAACAGACAAAAACCATTTCTGACACCATATTTTATCTTTTAAAACATGTTTACAAGAAATAAGTAAACACACACTTACAACAGAAAAACACAAAACAATAAACGCAACAAACTCATAAAGAAAGCCAAACGACTATAATAACTGACTTCTACCTGCCCCAGTCAGCCACACAAATCGATCGGTAAAAACCACCCTCGGTCCGGCATGAATACACGACACACACACACACAATACCTGCTCATGTATCTACGAACTATAAATACAAGACAAGCGACAACAACAGATCACAAAACGAAAACCCGGTTTCTCTCGAGACCAAGGGGTGACGAAAAATCAATTTCCCCATTATATTTACCAAGATGTGTGTCTGCCTCTTCCCTTTAACCATTTCCGATTTTGCTTCCAATTCCGATTAAGCAAAACTTAAAAATTCGATTCCGCTTCTGGTAAACTCACTTCCGTGACAATTTAGTTTGTTTGGTTTTGTTTACCATCATTTTTTTACGTACATATATAAATACTTATGTATAAAAGATTATTCAAGTGCACTTTGAACTGATAACTGCTTTTGAGACAATACAAAGGAAATTACCGATGTTTACAATGAAAATATTGTCTTGTATGATTGTTTTATAAAATGTGGGTAGACATTATAGATTGATTTTTTCATTAGATTGAGTGGACCTTTGTTGGTTTTGGAAATTTTATACCTTTTTGTTTACGAAAAATTGTAAAATCTAAAATATCATTTTAAATTTTAATTGTACACCAATTGGGCAGCTCAAGGTTTTGTCTAAATGTTTATTGTTATTGGTAGCATTGACATTACAATTTAGTATTTTAATGTACTCCAAAACTTTATTCGAAGTTTTTTCCAATTTGTTTTTCCGATTTTGCTTTCTAGAATTTTTCCCAAAAACGAAATATAACGCCCTATTTTAGGATTGCTTTAAAAAAGTTTTATTTGGCAAGTTTTTTAGAAAATTCAATTTTCTTTTTCAAAAAGAAAGATATTTGCATACTTGAAAGTGTTTAAATCTTTGAGTAAAGACCGAGAGCTCAAAAATGGATATTAAATTGAATCCCAAAGCGTTTTGGCGCTATGTTAGATCTAAACAAGTAAGAACGGGACTGTCTTCGGCTGTGCCGAAGACTTCATTCCTTTCATGAATGGGGCTTAACAACAATCTTATCCCATTCGTAATATCCAAATAATCTGCTGTATAAAACAAGAAATATATAGTGAACAGATGTACATATCTAAGCAATTTTTAAGATAAATATAAAATAAGATAAATAAAATAAATATAAAATATAAATATAAAATATACGACCGATCTCTTCGAATTTTTCAGACAACCATATCTGCTATATACGTAAGCATTTACTGAAATTTAAAGCTTCTAGCTGTTAAAATGAGGCAGAAATTATGAAAAGTTTCTTACCTGAACAATCGGTTGCATGAGATATATACTATATATACCACCGACTAACATTTTTTCATACACATGAATATCTATACGTAAGCGTTCGGTGAAATTTGAAGTCTCTAGCTGTTCAAATGGGGCAGTAATTACGAAAAGTTTCTTATCTGAACAATCGGTGGTGGGGATATATACTATATGCTATATAAGTTTGAAGCTTCAATCTGATAAATTGAGGAAGATATGACAAAAAGCCTCTTTTCTGAAAAATCGGTTTGGGGGGGATATATGCTATAGTGGTCCGATCTGGCCGGTTTCGACAAATCTCTAATTGGACACCTAAATATACCCGCTCACCAAATTTTATCAAGATATCTCAAAAATTGAGGGACTAGTTTGCATACAAACAGACAGACGGACATGGCTAAATCAACTCAGCTCTTCATCCTGATCATTTCGGTATATTTATTGGTGGGTCTATCTATTTTCCTTTAAGAACTTACAATTTTGAGATTCGTGACGAAGTTAATATACCATTTCATTTTCATGAAAGGTATAAAAATCATGTTCTAATGTTCCCTTTGCTATATTTTACAATGAGACATAAGCAAACTGTTTACGGATTTCTTTAGCTCAAATTTTTATTCAGATTCAGACTCTGAAGTGATAACTGATAGGTTTCCAGCTATTGATTTTCCTATAAACTTCGAGCTTACAATGGATGATGTCATCACATACTGATGTGAATGGCATGTCATAGCGCCAATTAAGTAAGTAGTAAGATATAGTATACGCATAAGATAGAGCAGTCTGTTGTACATGCACATAACTGGTTCACATTTGCGGTAAAGATTTTTCTTCCTGCTTGCGGATCTTACCATGCTTGATCAAGCTTTAGCGTTTAATGATCGTATAATGCTAATTTGCAAAAAACATGTAAGAATGGGCTGTGAATGTACATATGTATCTACATATGTATGCATCTGTATGTACCTATTTAATAACGGTATGCAACAGAATTTGCATCATGCAGCCACTTATAAGTTCCGGTGGCTTGCAAAAGCGTACAGTTGTAATTCTTGACCATTAGTGAGGCACAGTTAAGGGCGATTAAAAACGGTGCTGTATTAAATGCAGATACAGTAAAAAGTATGTTTAACAAATGTGTTTTGTATAAATTAGAAAATGATGATACAAAGAAGATTATGTTATGGTTAATGTTAAGTTAGTAGCTGGAAATCGTAAAAAACTAACCACCAACACTATAGAGGTCTTGTTTTTGTTACAACATTTAGCGAGTGAGCTTATGGTTAGATGGATGAGCGTATCTATATAATTGCAACAGTTGGTTACTGTGCCTTAGCATTAACCGTTTGATAGTGCGGAAATAAAAAAGAAAAACTAAAACTGCATATGATTTACGTGCAAACGAGTTTATTGTTTATAACTTTATTTATTTAATTATTTATTTGAAATCGAATTGCCGGCAGCGCATAAACACAAAGTAGGCAGGAATTGTGCATAATGTGAGTAAGAGGTGTTAAAATTAACTCTTGAATAATAATGCAGGTAAACAGGTAAAAGAGCGGCATTGTATGTATCCGCAAATTAATAACTGTGTAGGTATGTGGGTAAGTGTGGCGCAAAGTATTTCTTCAATATTCACATACACAAATACTAAAAAATCATATTAGCAGTATTGCATAACAGTTTTAGTAAAATTATGAATGTAAGCGGTGCAACATCTTTTGCTCAGCACACTTCCTAGACGTGCAGAAAACGGCATAACACCATACAAGAAAAAGTTATACAAACCCTGCAAAAAATGCGACTAGTCTAGAATGAATCCGGGTGAGTCGCAAAGTAATATGCGAATATAGCCAGTTCTGATCTCTTTGCATGGCTTGGAGGAGATCCCTTTTATTTAAACATGTCCTATGGAGAGACCAATTGTACCTTTTATGCTTGAACGGATAGTGTCGGACTGGTCGTCTTTAGACCCCTACGGGTTTCGCACAAATCCTTTTTGTAATGTTCGACACATCCTCTTTGTACCACTTTGGGTGCTGTTCGACACGCCCTCTTTTTACCCCTACGGGTACTATCGGACAGATCGTTTCTGTACTGTTCGACGCTTCCTCTTTGTACCCCTATGGGAAGAGTCCGACAGGCCCTTTTTGTATCCATACGGGTAGTGTCAGACATATTCTCCTCGTGTCTCTACAGCCAGAGCCACACAAGTCTCTTTTGTTCGCCTATGGGTACTGTCGGTCAAGTCCTCTTTCTACCCGTATGGAATATCTTACGGATTTGATTTTATAGTTTTTTAAACTCTTATATAATATTCTTAATTTTTTTCGTACTGGAGTTGTAGAATAATAAAAAAAAACAAATATTACGAAAATGGTACATATGGTCCTAGTATTTAGGTGCGGTATAGAGGTCCGCACTTTTCTTAAATAATTCTATTCAATCACATTTAATCTTTTTATGTTATTCATTTCGTTGCTGTTTGTTTTTTATTGTTTTTTTCAATTGGATACGTAAATTTCAAACTGATTGATGCCAAATATACCCAAAAGGGACTATAGGGGATCAATTATACCCCAATGTGGGCAAAAGAGATCAATCGCAGACCGCTCTCTTTGGAGATATATCGCAAGATATTTTGCAGGGAACACTTATGTACGTAGGTATGTACTTTATACATATCTATATATCTGTGAACAAGTAGTAATTTTCACCTACATAACATATGTACGGTAACACACGCCCACTCGTACCTACATATGTACTATGTATGCCCTAGACAATAATTTTGCCTTGATTACTTCCCGTTTCCCTTTTTTCGCCCTACTTCAATTGTAAAGCTATGTTATGGTGCTTTTAATCCAAACTTTTCCTTTCTTTGTTAACGTCAAATATATAATTTATTGTAATTGTGTAAAGAAGTAAGGCACTGTTACTTCACAGTTTTCTCACTACTGCCAATTCCAGGTTTCAATTAACTTAATTAATATTTATTACTTTTGAATAAAGTATTTGACAAATTCGCATACCTACATTGGGATGTCCGTTGTATCTTAATGGTTAATAAGCAATGATGATGTTGCAACGTCCAGTTTGGCAAATGGAAGCACGCATCCAACGCTAACCTCCGTATACCTTATGATGTAGAGGGACCTCCCTCACAAAGGATTTTGAAGAATATGGTGGCTGATCTCAGCAAGGGTCGCTTACTCTTCGGTACGGATGTTAACTCACACCACGTCCAATGGGCATGTTCCGATATCAATGCTCGTATTGAGTCACTTTTTAATGACCTTGTGAAAACTTACCTGGTGGTTGGAAATGTTTGTAGACTTTAGCATTTGTAGCGAAGTCGTTTATGGGTGGCTTAGAAAATGGCATGCTCCTGAGGAGCAATCGTTCCAAGACCACAGTTACACTGAAATAGTGTTAGACCGGCGTTATACAAACTGAGGGCTTTATAATGAGCGGTTATGTAGAGAATTGCTGGAAATGCCCTCAAAAAGCACGTGACTGACGTAGGATTTGATAGCGCCCTTTAAATCGGTACTTTCAAATGTTATATAACACACTTGTCCAGGGTCAAAGGCACTTGGTGAGAAAAGGAAACTCTAGAGCTGCGCTTGAATACACATTTTTCGGGTACACAACGCAACATAAACATCAGAAATAGCAACCCGGTTGTAAATATGGTCACCTTTTAAGCCGTAATACTGCTATCGGTTCGTTTGACATGCTCCGTAAGAATACATTCAAAAACTGTCTCGTTGCTGTTGTTGTAGCGATAAGGACACTCCCTGAAGGCCTTGGGGAGCGTTATCGATGTTGATGGTCCTTTGCCGGATGCCGATCCGGTACGTTCCAGTAACAAGACCATTAAGGTACTTGCCCGACCATCTCGGGAGCGATTTGGTATAGTGGCATGAAATATTCCAAGCCATACCGCCCTCCCACTCCCTATTTCCATGATGAAATTGGTGTCGCCAGAGCCTCGGCTGTTAAAGAAACAGGATTCGCCACGGGC
The DNA here is from genome assembly GCA_029619165.1 of Eurosta solidaginis. NCBI lineage: Eukaryota > Metazoa > Arthropoda > Insecta > Diptera > Tephritidae > Eurosta > Eurosta solidaginis. The sequence goes on from JARSSU010011758.1 coordinate 30,675, forward strand.
AGGTGAGACTGCCTTGACGTGTCGTAAACTGTCGGGTACTGTCACGTTGTGTCACCAGGTGTGGCCTTTTCTGAAAAGTAAAGTCATCTCTCGATGGACAAATAACGTTTTACAAGTCGCTTATCATACCAGTCCTAATGTATGGCTCGGAATCATGGACGGTGTCTTAAGAAGATGTGGTGTCTCTTGTAGGGTTCGAGAGAAAAGTTCACTGAAAGATTTATGTCCCTGTCCTTGATGGCGAATGCGGGTATAGAATAAGTTATATCGGATATTTCTCTTACTTTTTGGAGCAAAAACTCCCTCACAAGCAACAAAAATCGAAAAAACGGACACCCTGCTGTACATAATAATTAAAATCGAAGTAAGCCAAGAAAGGCGACATATTGCAGCTCTGTCTCTTGTCTTTTAACTGGGATGTGAAGATAGCTATTGTTTGACTCTTCTTCCGTGGTATGATTACAACGCCCAAAATTATTATTCCGTTTAGCCAGCCCTAACATTTGATTTGCCGTGGAAGTCGATTTAATTGCAGTTGTTACAATAACACAATTTTTGAGAATGACTTTCTTAATTTGTTAATTTACATAATTTACAACAAACATAATTATATTGCATAAGTCGAAGTATGACCTGCCAATGAATTTGTGGTTATATAACATATTTTTTTATGAATACTTGAGATTTTATACAGGCATTTTTTCTATAATGTGTCTAGATTTAATGATGAGCAGTACAAGCTTAACGCAGACATCAACACAGTCCAGCGAATTAAAACGCAGCGGCTACGCTGGCTAGGCCATGTTATGCGAATGAAAGAAAGCGTTCCGGCTAAGAACGTATTTTTTTGGAGCCCGCATATGGAAGCTGGAAGGACCAGATGGAAAACGATTTAACCTCCCTTGGTGTGACCAATTGGCGCCAGTTGGCAGAGCGAAGGAGCGAATGGACGCCTTTTTGGACGGCCATAACCGTTTAAACAATTAAGCGCCAATTAAGTTAGAAGGTAAGTATATAGGAAAGGTTTTCCGTAGGTCAGGTTCTTTACACTTCAGTGTTTTCATTTATCAGTATTTGTTAAAGGTTTATATAGGTTATGGTGTGATGGTGCTCCGCCATCACGCCCCGGTCAAAGCAACATCAAAATTTTAGAAACAAGTTTTTTCAATTAGAAGAACATTTTTCTAAGCGGGGTCGCCCCTCGGCAGTGTTTGGCAAGCACTCCGAGAGAATTTCTGCCATGAAAAAAAAATAAATAAATGTAAGGCGCGATAACCTCCGAAGAGATCTAAGGCCGAGCTTCTCTTCCAATTTGCGTAGTGCTCCTCTTGATTTTCCCTACAAATTGGCCGGACGGGACCTACATGATTTTATGCCGACTCCGAGCGGCATCTGCAAGGCAGATGGGTTTTCACTGAGAGCTTTTCATGGCAGAAATACACCCGGAGCGCTTGCCAAACACTGCCGAGGGGCGACCCCGCTTAGAAAAATTTTCTTCTAATTGAAAAACCTTATTTCTAAAATTTTTGATGTTGCTTTGCCCGGGGTTTGAACCCAGGGCATCCGTTGTGGTAGGCGGAGCACGCTACCATCACACCACGGTGGCCGCCAATGAAATGCCATGAAAAGCTCTCAGGGAAAACTTATCTGCTTTGCAGATGCCGTTTGGAGTCGGCATAAAAAATGTAGATCCCGTCCCGCCAATTTGTTGGACATATCAACAGGAGCACAACTCAAATTGGAAGAGAAGCTCGGCCTAATATCTCTTCGGAGGTTATCGCACCTTACATTTATTTATTTTTATGGTGTCCAAACGTTATTGTCTCAGATCACGATATGGGATTCAAGGAGTTGATAAGCGCAATACAAAGCTTTATAGCTTCAGAACTTCCGCAACTAAATTGTCAATCTCACCTACGCGAGGGGAATCCTGTTACAAATACGAATGTAGCATACACATATTTATCAGGCGGAGCTCTGGCGACCCCAATTTTCTCATGCAACTAGGGGGTGGAGGGGCGGGTGACCTGGAAAGTTTAATGTGGTCATATTAATCGTTCTCGAGATGGTCGGGCTAGTAACTTAATGGTGATTTGTTACCGGAGCGTAACGGATCTATATCCGGCAAAGGATCACCAACATCGATAACACTCCCCAAAACCTTCGGGGAGCGTCTTTATCGTTAATAAAACAAAAACAACAACAGTATCACAATCTCTTCCGAGAAGGGACTTTGAGTTTTAAATATATGCGGCTATTTCACAATATTTTTCGCATTGTTTTTAGAGTAAAGTCGGAGCCACTTCGCGACTATTTATGGGGTCGTTTCGGTACTATTGCAAAATGATTTCCCTCGATTCATTTTGGGATTGTTTTTGAGACCATTTCGGAGCCACTTAGGCATCACTTTGGGTTTACTTCCAGATTTCGAAATGAGGACTGTTTGCACATTCTCCGCTTTTATTTGTACTAGATAAAACGCTATTTAGATTATCAACAGTCGACCAAAAAACGGGCACTATTGTGAACGAGTGAACGATATGTACATACAAATCATGGCGGAACGATACAAGGTGGCAGCATGGTGACATACCTACAAACATAAATAACAATTTCATGTACTTTGTTTTTGTAAATTCGATGGACCAATGTCAAAATCGTATTGCGCCTGAAGTTCATGTATCAAATCAAATAAAAAAAGTTTATAATCAGCTGTCCCGTGCTGCCACCTTGTATCGTTGCGCCATGATACAAATGTGCAGAAAAACGAAAATAACTAAATTACAGGATCACGACAGGGTGACAAACATCCAAACAAACACACGCATTACATCTATTTTGTTTTTGGAGTTCCTTGGTTTAAAGCCCCGACACATAAGACTTTTTCATATAGATGAGTTTAACACAAGCTTATGCATTATGAGTAGATTGCACTATTTTTATCTGATATTGAAAAGTAGCCAACTCCCAAACTCTGTTACAAGCAAAGCATAAGAAGAAGAATTTGATATTTGTTTTGGCTAAGGGTGTTGGCACACTTTGCGAGTGAAATAAATTTTCTAACATTTTTTGCAAATAAAAACTGCAATATAACAAAATAATGGGGTGAGAGAAAAGGGAGAATGTTTATACAGTGCTTCGCGAAATTTTTTATGTGAATGGGCAAGGCGAAATAAACTTCAATTGCCAAGTCTGAAGTTCCTTCATATTTACAAACGCAACATCTTGGTTGATTGTGGCGATGTTATTGGAAGACATAAGCTTGTGTTAAACGCATCTATATGAAAAAATGTCATTGTGCCGCGGCCTTTAGTGTCAAAATGTATTGCGCCAGAAAATAGAAATGTCAAAGCAGCTAAAAAAAGTACAAATTAGATGATTTGCTTTCAACGCCTGTATGGTTTCGCCATGATGAAACTATTTAGGTAGTTGAAACGTTTTTGTCAAGTTCCTTGCAAGAAAAATCAGTTATTGTTGGCTGTTTCAGAGCTGTTTTAGAGGGTTATAAGGTAATAATTTTATGTTTTATTCCCTTCGCGCGGACGGAGCCGCTGGTAAAGGCTAGTTGGTAAATATATTCAAAGAAGTATGTAGAAGAATAAAAAGGAATGCCGAAATTTCATAATTGTTCTCAACACCGAAATATGTACAAACATTCATATGCGCACTGGTGGACAACACCTCATGTTGTGCTAATAATTGCTGGATAAGTAAAGATAATTAAGCTGAAGCTCTACTTGATTGAAAGTAATGGGTCATGCTTCTGAATGAGTTGTTAAAAATGTGTGACTGCGCACCTTCGAACGTGAAAGTGAGAGTGAATACGATTTGTTATGGGAATCTATGGAGATCACTTCAGTTTGTTTATTTGTATTTCATGAAGTTCATTTGCACTGCTCTCAGCAGGGCTAAATTTTTCCCTTCAAGTTAAATACAAAGAAAGTCAAGCAAACGGTACCATAAATAATTAGCTAAATGTAAAATGAAAAATAAAAATTTTACTTCAGGCTAAAAACTGCATCTACTACCAAAATTAAAACATTTCACAAATGTTAGTTGAAATTTATATGCGAAGGAAAATTTGTTTGTTGCAACAATTGGAAAACTTGAAGCCTCAATTCGATGCGGGTGCATACGAGTGAAAAGCCAGCTCTTTTTTTATGAACTCTATTTTCAGACGAAAGTAAAATGTTTAGTTATCATTTGCCGACCTTTGCTTTTGTTGTTGTATTTTTTACAGTTGACATTAAGCTGATTTAACACTGAGAATATTTTTATTTAGTGACGAAAAATTGTTAGGGTCGAAAAGGAAATTTATGTATATGTAAGTGTTTACAAAAAGTGTAGTGGAAGTCGTTTTAATGAACACAGTTAATGTTGGTACATATCCGGCATTTCGTCCTAGGGGGAAAGGCTATGTACTATGTACTTATTTAGATAAAACAAGTAAGGCTGTCCAAGTTCAGGTGTAGCCAAAAACTTAATACTCAACTGAGAGCTCCTATCGTATAGTTCCATTCGCTTCAGCTTTATGTTTTTTGATAAAGGAAATATGTAAGTGTATGAAAATGTTAACGAGAGGTAAATTCCTCTTCCAGTCCTTAAAACGTAGAAGAATGGTTGCTCAAAAAACACACTTTAGAAAAGTTATTGCCAATTACATTTGCCTAAGATCTCTTTAAAAAACTATAAATTAAAAATGGGCGTCGCCCTTTACTTATTTCGTAAATTTTTTCCACACTTATTTCTTATGACAAGCTTATAACTAACTTTTGTAATGACAACATAAACCGTTTTTGATTTATGACCAATAAAATTTGAAAAATTGACCCTTTCAGTAGTGAGCGCTGCCACGCCACATGAAATTTGGTTATTATTGCTCATTATTTGCTGAATAATTACTTTTTCGTGCTTTCCAAAAACTCATACATACAAAAATTTAGCAACGCTTACTTCCGATTTCGCTCATATTAAATAGCAATAAGAGATGAGTGTCGAGGAACCCACATACTAAACTTCAACAAGATATCTCAAAAGTTACTCAAGTTATCATGTTCACTGATAGATGAACGGACGAACATGGCTAAATGAAGTTCTTGTTTCAACCTACCGCATGTAAACAAAAGTAGTATACTCTGGCAGCCTTGCTCAGCTGGCACAATATTTGATCCTTTAATACTGGTACAAGAGACAAACACAAAACAATAAACGCAAATAAACCAAAGCAACAAACCCACAAAAAGGCACAAATTACGAGAATTACTGACTTCTACCTGTCTCAGTCAGCCATACAAATCGATCGGTAAAAACCACCCTCGGTTCTGAATAAACACACAGCACTTACACATGCATATACACAAAAAGCCATTTTGACAATACCTGCTCATGTATCTACGAACTATAAATACAGAACAAACTACAACAACAGATCAGAATGAAAATAGATACTGATTATGGCACAACGCCGAAACTGGTTTGTATCGAAGCCAAATTTGACAAGGGATGATGGAAAATCGTTCCAATATACATCAATTACTTTCGCACTAGTTTTTTATACTCAGTTGAGCAGAGCTCACAGAGTATATTAACTTTGATTGGATAACGGTTGGTTGTACAGGTATAAAGGAATCGAGATAGATATAGACTTCCATATATCAAAATCATCAGTATCGAAAAAAAATTTTATTGAGCGATGTCCGTCCGTCCGTCTGTCCGTTAACACGATAACTTGAGTAAATTTCGAGGTATCTTGATGAAATTTGGTATGTAGGTTCCTGGGCACTCATCTCAGATCGGTATTTAAAATGAATGATATCGGACTATAACCACGCCCACTTTTTCGATATCGAAAATTTCGAAAAACCGAAAAAATGCGATAATTCATTGCCAAAGACAGATAAGGCGATGAAACTTGGGTGGGTTGACCTTATGGGCAATGGGCGTGGCACCGCCCGCTTTTAAAAGAAGGTAATTTAAAAGTTTTGCAAGCTTTAATTTGGCAGTCGTTGAAGATATCATGATGAAATTTGGCAGAAACGTTGCTCCTATTACTATATGTATGCTTAATAAAAATTAGCAAAATCGGAGAACGACCACGCCCTCTTAAAAAAGAAATTCTTTAAAGTCAAATTTTAACAAAAAATTCAATATCTTTACAGTATATAAGTAAATTATGTCAATATTCGACTCCAGTAATGATATTGTGCAATAAAATAAATAAATAAAAGAAAATTTGAAAATGGGCGTGGCTCCGCCCTTTTCATTTAATTTGTCTAGGATACTTTTAATGCCATATGTCGAACAAAAATTTACCAATCCTTATGAAATTTGGTAGGGGCTTAGACTCTAGGACGATAACTGTTTTCTGTGAAAAAGGGCGAAATCGGTTGAAGCCACGCCAAGTTTTTATACACAGTCGACCGTCTGTCCTTCCGCTCGGCTGTTAATACGATAACTTGAGCAAAAATCGATATATCTTTACTAAACCGTTCACTACCTGAACTCACTTTGTATTGGTGTAAAAAATGGCCAAAATCCGACTATGACCACGCCCACTTTTTCGATATCGAAAGTTACGAAAAATGAAAAAAATGCCATAATTCTATACCAAATACGAAAAAAAGGGATGAAAGATGGTAATTGGATTGGTTTATTGACGCAAAATATAACTTTAGAAAAAAACTTTGCAAAATGGGTGTGACACCTACCATATTAAGTGGATGAAAATGAAAAAGTTCTGCAGGGCGAAATCAAAAGCCCTTGGAATCTTGGCAGGAATACTGTTCGTGGTATTACATATATAAATAAATTAGCGGTACCCGACAGATGATGTTCTGGGTCACCCTGGTCCACATTTTGGTCAATATCTCGAAAACGCCTTCACATATACAACTACCACCACTCCCTTTTAAAACTACCTCATTACCCATCACCTTCTAGAGTCCCCTGTGACTAGCATACCCACCTTTCGTACATACACAAATTCTAGAGTCACCCCTGGTCCACCTTTATGGCGATATCTCGAAAAGGCGTCCACCTATAGAACTAAGGCCCACTCCCTTTTAAAATACTCATTAACACCTTTCATTTGATACCCATATCGTACAAACAAATTCTAGAGTCACCCCTGGTCCACCTTTATGGCGATATCTCGACAAGGCGTCCACCTATAGAACTAAGGCCCACGCCCTTTTAAAATACTCATTACACCTTTCATTGATACCCATATCGCACAAACAAATTCTAGAGTCGCCCCTGGTCCACCTTTATGGCGATATCTCGACAGGCGTCCACCTATAGAACTAAGGCCCACGCCCTTTTAAAATACTCATTAACACCTTTCATTTGATACCCATATCGTACAAACAAATTCTAGAGTCACCCCTGGTCCACCTTTATGGCGATATCTCGAAAAGGCGTCCACCTATAGAACTAAGGCCCACGCCCTTTTAAAATACTCATTAACACCTTTCATTTGATACCCATATCGTACAAACAAATTCTAGAGTCGCCCCTGGTCCACCTTTATGGCGATATCTCGAAAAGGCGTCCACCTATAGAACTAAGGCCCACGCCCTTTTAAAATACTCATTAACACCTTTCATTTGATACCCATATCGTACAAACAAATTCTAGAGTCACCCCTGTCCACCTTTATGGCGATATCTCGAAAAGGCGTCCACCTATAGAACTAAGGCCCACGCCCTTTTAAAATACTCATTAACACCTTTCATTTGATACCCATATCGTACAAACAAATTCTAGAGTCACCCCTGGTCCACCTTTATGGCGATATCTCGAAAAGGCGTCCACGCCCTTTTAAAATACTCATTAACACCTTTCATTTGATACCCCTATCGTACAAACAAATTCTAGATTCCGCCCTGGTCCACCTTTATGGTGATATCCCTAAATGGCGTCCACCCATAGATCTATGGCCTACTCCCTCTTAAAATACTCTTTAATACCTTCCATTTGATACACATGTCATACAAACACATTCCAGGGTTACCCTAGGTTCATTTTCCTACATGGTGATTTTCCCTTATTTTGTCTCCATAGCTCTCAGCTGAGTATGTAATGTTCGGTTACACCCGAACTTAGCCTTCCTTACTTGTTTTCTACTAACTTCAAGAACATCAAGTTTAAGTTAATGGCTAACTTAAGCAAATGCAGTGACAAGCAAAATGTAGAGATTTAAGTGTGAGCATAAAGATGAAAAGCGCAGGATTATAATGCACGGAGTGAGCAAATTTAAAAACAGTAATAAATACATAATTGGTAGTTAGTCAATTATGACCAACTAACCAAAATACACTTTTATGTTATCAATTTTTAATGCCTTATAAGCACTTATTCTTTAACTAATGTCTTCCTTACATTTATAAATTGTCCAAATGATCGCATTTCATTCGAATGCTGTGAATGTCAAAGCTCATCTTAACGATTTGCCTGAAAAAGTTAAGAATGTCGTTGACGTTAAACAAAATTTTTTGTAATTGTGTGTTTTTTTTTCAGTGACTTGTTAACCAACTCAAACCATTTGCAAAAACATGAAAATCACGACATTTCACTTAATGAAAAAGACGTACCATTTTGTTTGTTCTGCTGTAATGACAAATTTATGATTAAGAAATTCGAATTTGCTGGCATAGCAAAGTTTGTATGAGAGTGCATGAGTATGAGGCCACATACTAAATGGGTCAACGGGCAAGACCATAAATCATCTTCACCGGAAAAAAGTAAATATGTATGTGACCTGGAAGACGCCACAACATGCTGCTAGTACTTCGCTTTATATATATTTTTTCAATTTGTATGATCGAGAGTAAAAAAAGCAACATTTTTGCTTTGAGCCAGTGTGTGTTTTTTTAGGTAAAAAAGTGGATTTAGAAGCTTAGGCGTCTGTAAAAAAATTTATTTTTTCTGCGCCGGCCACAACTGTTATGTGTTTTCCCAGTAGAGCAAAAATTAGTTTTTACAGAGCATTTATACCAGTTTGAGCAAACAGTAGCCTTTGATACCTTCTTAACCAAATTAAAATAAAACAAGTAAGGAAGGCTAAGTTCGGGTGTAACCGAACATTACATACTCAGCTGAGAGCTTTGGAGACAAAATAAGGGAAAATCACCATTTAGCAAAATGAACCTAGGGTAACCCTGGAATGTGTTTGTATGACATGGGTATCAAATGGAAGATATTAAAGAGTATTTTAAGAGGGAGTACCAGTTCTAGGGTGGCGCCATAGGGATTCGCCTAAAGGTGGACCAGGGCGACTCTAGAATTTGTTTGTCGATTGGGTGTTAATGAGTATTTTAAAAGGGCTGGGCTTAGTCATAAGTGACGCTTTTCGGATATCGCATAGGGGACGGGGTGACTCTAGAATGTGTTTGTACGATATGGGTATCAAATTAAAAGTATTAATGAGGGTTTTAAAGGGAGTAGCCCTTAGTTGTATATGTGAAGGCGTTTTTGAGATATCGACCAAAATGTGGACCAGGGTGACCCAGAACATCTTCTGTCGGGTACCGCTAATTTATTTATATATGTCATACCACGAACAGTATTCCTGCCACGATTCCAAGGGCTTTTGATTTCGCCCTGCAGAACTTTTTCATTTTCTTCTACTTAATATGGTAGGTGTCACACCCATTTTACAAAGTTTTTTCTAAAGTTATATTTTGCGTCAATAAACCAATCCAGTTACCATGTTTCATCTCTTTTTTCATATTTGGTACAGAATTATGGCATTTTTTTCATTTTTCGTAATTTTCGATATCGGAAAAGTGGGCGTGGTCAAAGTCGGATTTCGGCCATTTTTTATACCAAGATAAAGTGACTTCAGATAAGTCCGTGAACTAAGTTTAGTTAAGATATATCGTTTTTTGCGCAAGTTATCGTGTTAACGGCCGAGCGGAAGGATAGACGGTCGACTGTGTATAAAAACTGGGCGTGGCTTCAGCCGATTTTACCCATTTTCACAGAAAACAGTTCTAGTCTTAGAATCTATGTCCCTACCAAATTTCATAAGGATTGGTAAATTTTTGTTCGACTTATGGCATTAAAAGTATTCTAGACGAACTAAATGAAAAAGGGCGGAGTTACGCCCATTTTGAAATTTTCTTTTATGTTTGTATTTTGTTCCATCATATTATTACTGGAGTCGAATGTTAACATAATTTACTTTTATACTGTAAAGATATTAAATTTTTTGTTAAAATTTGACTTTAAAAAAAGTGGGCATGTTCGTCATCCGATTTCGCTAATTTTTTTTAGTAATAAGAGTAACGTGCCTACCAAATTTCATCATGATATCTTCAACGACTGCCAAATTACAGCTAGCAAAACTTTTAAATTACCTTCTTTTAAAAGTGGGCGGTACCACGCCCATTGTCCAAAATTTTTCTAATTTTCTATTTTGCGTCATAAGGTCAACGCACCTACCAAGTTTCCTTTGGTAATGAATTATATCACTTTTTCGATTTTTCGTAATTTTCGATATCGAAAAGGTGGGCGTGGTTATAGTCCGATTTCGTTCATTTTAAAACGCGATCTGAGATGAGCGCCCAGGAACCTACATACCAAATTTCATCAAGATACCTCAAAATTTACTCAAGTTATTGTGTTTACAGACGGACGGACGGACGGACGGACATAGCTAAATGAATTTCTTTTTTCACCCAGATCATTTTGATATATAGAAGTCTATATCTATCTCGATTGGTTTATGCCGTTACGGATTACCGTTATGCGAACAAAGTTAATTACTCTGTGAGCTCTGCTCAGCTGAGTATAAAAATAAATACAGTACCCCATAACTTCCTAAGAGATTCTAGACCGAGCTTCCAATGTGCGTCGTGCTCCTTTTTATTTTTTCCTACAAATTTGTATGCCGACTTCGAACGGCATCTGTAAGACAGATGAGTTTTCAGTGAGAAGCTTTTTATTGTAGAAATACACTCGCCGCTCCGCTTAGAAAAACTTTAAGTAGGCGGAGCACGCTGCCACAACACCACGGTGGCCACCAAAAGAGATATCAAAAAGGTAAAAAGGAAGTAGTAATTCTACCTATTACCTTGCGAGTTGCCGCCACAAATATCGCATTCCATACATCAATCTCTAGTTAAAAAATGTTTGGCAAAAACACATAAATGGTCGCCTGAAAAACCATTGCTTTGTGCGCACACCCTGAAAAAACATTTACCTAAAATTAGGAAAAACATTTCCTAATACTTTTTTAATTGAGCAAAATTTCCACGCAATTAGTAAACATAAACTTTTTTGTATATAATTTTCTACTTGTAGTTTACTAATATTGCAATTTTTCTTTGCTCAAATATTGATTATTCCAATATCGTATTTTCCAATTATAGTTTGCGAATACTCTGAAAAAGTTGAGGAACTGTCATCTACACCTTTTCCAGTTTAAGTTCAGAAAATTACAATTCAAGTTCAGAAATTCCAATTTAAATTCAGAAATGTACAATTCAAAATCAGAAAGTTACAAATCAAGTTCAGAAATTCCAATTCAAGTTCAGAAAATTATAATTCGAGCTCAGAAAATTAAATTTCAAGTTCAGAAAGTTGCAATTCAAAATCAGAAAATTACGATTCAATCTCAGAAAGTTTGCCAGGAATTTTATCTTTCATGCAATCGAAATAAAAGTATTGTTACGAATATTAGCAACACTAAGGGGTACTGTCATCTGTAAGCCGATGCTAAGCAGTGAATTGATGCACATCAATAATTCAATCATTATGTCTACACATAAGCAGTGAATTGATGCACATGAATAATTCAATCATTATGTCTACGCATATGTACGTACACGCAGCAGAGAAGCAACGCACAAACACATGCATATATCTTATCTAAGGTGCTCACAAGGGAGGGCAATAATTTGTGCAAGTATTACTCACGCGCAAGTATTACTTAGGCGGCCACCGTGATGTGATGGTAGCGTGCTCCGCCTACCACACCGTATGCCCGTGGGTTCGCACCCCGGGCAAAGCAACATCAAAAAATTTTAGAAATAAGGTTTTTAAATTAGAAGAAAATTTTTCTAAGCGGGGTCGCCCCTCGGCAGTGTTTGGCAAGCGCTCCGGGTGTATTTCTGCCATGAAAAGCTCTCAGTGAAAACTCATCTGCCTTGCAGATGCCGTTCGGAGCCGGCATAAAACATGTAGGTCCCGTCCTGCCAATTTGTAGGGAAAATCAAGAGGAGCACGACGCAAATTGGAAGAGAAGCTCGGCCTTAGATCTCTTCCGAGGTTATCGCGCCTTACATTTATTTATTTTTTATTACTCACGCGCATATGCGGAGCTATAAACGTAGTTGTGGCTGGTGATTTTGTAGCTAACTAACTAGTAAGTTCTGGAATAGAAAAGCCTAGAAGTATGCAACGAGGAAACCAGACAGTATAAAGGCGCCAACAGTAGAGGCGCGAGAATCAGTTTCGATTAAGCACGCTATCTGTCGAGCAATAGAAGTTTTATTTTGAAAGTACTTGAATAAAGGTAATTTTTCATTATTAAATATTGGAGTTATTTATTCAACAGTTTAGTGATTCGAACGTTAGTAGAAGATTGCAAATAAGAGGATTTGCAGAATATTCCTTACAGTATATAAGATGGTTAACGTTAGCGCTAATAATTTGATGTAAGCATTGGACTTCTTAACTCACTTAAATAAATTTTGCTAACATGAAGGAGATAGCGAAGAAAACCTTTCCTCTATTCTCTCTCCTCCTCTCATAAGAGGTCAGTTACAAGGATATCCACCTCACAAGCATTGATCTGCATTGAGTATGACTGCAGTGATGACGACGATATGACCACTTACACAGTCAACGGAGCATCCACAATCCCGCAAGTAACGTATAAGTAATGTATGCTCAAGTCTTCCTCCACCTGCCTCTCGCAACTCTGTGGAGTTATCCTCTTTCAACTGCTTCCAAACTGTGGTGTCGACTGAAGTACTTTCGTGGTCAGAGCGTGCTCATGCACTTGTTGCAAAGCGTTGTCCTCCGTTTCTAAGCTCGGGATGTACACGCCTTGGAGAAAACTTAGGGTAAAGTAGCATCAACAGTTCGGCAAATAACATATAAGTATTTCACTGCGTAGTATGAATTGGAATAACTTTTGAAAAATAAACACCATACTTATAAATTTTTGAATTTAGAATTTCTAAACTTGAATTGTAATTTTCTGAACTTGAAATGAAAATTCTGAATTTGAATTGTAATTTTCTGAATTTTAATTGTAATTTTCTGAACTTGGATTGGAAATTCTGAACATGAATTATAATTTTCTGAACTTATACTGCAATTTTCTGAACTTAAACTGAAAAATGTATAGAGATGCTGATCCAAATACAATCCCTTTTTCAAAACTTGTTAACAGAAAAAACGATATATGTAAAATTTACGTATTAATATACATACTATGTATGTTGTACGCTTTATTGTTCAAGTTAAATGTACCGTTTGCTCTGATTTTTCTTACAACAATAGGTCAGAATCTTAAAAGATAATGCGATTTATGGTTTTTATTACTTTGAAATATCCATAACCATGTTTATATCTTTTGTGTGAGTTTGTTAACTTCAACTTGTTAGTAATTCAGTTCAAACAAAAAAATGTAAATACCTATAAAGGCAGAATTTCAAATTTATGTATATACATAGCTATTCATATGTATCGCCATTAAAACTGTACTAAGAGTGCTTATGGCATTCTTAACAATGCCGGTCATACCTTCGCATAAAACTTATGTATTTTATTAAGTAGAAAGAAATAATACCTTTACTGTTCATCGTGATCAGTGACTGGATTGAAGCTCACAAAGAGAATATCAACTCCATAATATAAAATACAATGCAAAAAGGTAGCAATAAAGAAGCTCGTCTTTGTTAGTTATGATCTTTAAATATGTTTGAGGGTATTTTGTTGGTATATATCTTTGAATATGTAAGCATTTTTGGCTAATCTACAAGTTTACGATTCAAGCTGTTCTTTGCTGTAGTTAATCGCTGATCACAGTTTTATATCTGATTTCAGCTACAGAAGTCGCGGTTTTGTGTTCATCTCAGTTCTGCATTTACCCATTGTGCTTTTTACCATTATTCACTCAAATAATATAAAATTTTAGCACTTACCTTATGTTTTTCTTCTTAGTAAATGTGGTGCACCGCCTTGGGGTTGTAAGGGCACTGCTGGTTCTGGTGTAACAGTTTGTACCGCGACGCGGTGGTTTCAAAGCCAATTTTTGAGACTCGCAATACGTTTATCACACATTAATGACACATCATCGATTCTTTGGAGGACCTAAGTGAAAAAATAAGACAATAAAGAAGTATACGAAAATAAGTTTAAATATTAAATCGACTGCTTTTGAAATAAGATTAAATGGGGTTACATTTTTATATCCCCATAACACCGACACACAGTGCAGCCAGAGTACTCCCCATTAGGGAGAGAAATTAATTCCAAATGCTGAACAAACAGTTTTTCTGTTGAATACCCAGAAACCTGAGCATACAAACAGACATCTGATTGCAAAGGTTCCGCCCCAAAGGCTTAAGGAGCCTTATTTGAAAGAATCATGAGGAAATACGGCACCTGAGAACACAGCTGTATCTAGAAGAAAAACACAAATAGGTCCTCAGTGATTTTCACAAAAAGGCGTCAGACCTCTATGTAAGGAATTGCCCGGCGAACCCCGTTCTTAAAGATAATTACCCTGAACTCGCAGAAGAGGACAACATTCTCTCTATGGAGGCGCGCATCACTCTAGCTCGATTTCGATCTAGATACTGTAATAGGTTAAACTCTTAACTATACAGAATCAACACCGACATACATAACGTAGATCCTGCTTGCAACGTGTCCCCACATGATACCAATCATCTTTTTAATTGCAATGCAGAACCAACGTCTCTAAGACCCCTTTTCACTCTGATGCACTCCTGTAGAAACAGCAAGTTTTCTTGAGCTCCCGCTAGAGAACATTCATGATAATTTGTGAATGGTGGCACTTTTTGAATGGACAAAAGCACTGCTACAATAGCAACAACAACACTGCTTTTTGAAGAGCTAGTGCCATCTCGAAAATGGCATGCCCCAGAATTATACAATCAGCGGTTCCTCAAAAAACATTTTATCAGAAATTTTTTCGAAAATATCCTATATAAATTTCGATACGCTACTTACAGCAACGAACACGAAAGTTGCACTGGAAATTTTTATCAAATCAAGTCAGTGAAATTATCCTTCTTATACCTTTCATGAAAATGAAATGGTATATTAAGTTTTTCACGCATCACCCCACCAATAAATATACCGAATTTATAAGGTTGACTATATGGTTTGATTTAGCGATGTCCATCTGTCTGTTTGAACGCAAACTAGTCCCTCAATTTTTAAGATATATTGATGAAATTTGGTCGGCGGGTATATTTTGGAGTCCGATTAGACATGGATCAGTTAGACGTAACCATAGCAGTAGAAACCTTGGAAGAGAATAGCTTAAGCTGCAACCGTGTTAACTTTCATATTGACAGTCAAGCAGCAATTAAGGCAATAATCTCGCATTGCACAGCATCTAAATGCGTGTTAGAGTGTAAGTCTCTGGAGAGAATCGGGACAGGGAGAAGCATACATCTATATTGGGTCCCAGGGCATATGGGAATAGATGGGAAGGTGAAAAAAGCGGACGAACTAGCTAAAAAGGTGCGCATCCCTTGAAGCTTTGCTCCGTAGACGTCCCAATTAGATTGGGCGAGATAAGCGAAGGCGAGAGGTGCACTGATCGACCAAGCGGGTAAAGGCGTGGGTTCAAGTGCGGGGCCTGTAAAGTGTCGAATATTATGTGAAGGTCTTACAACCATAGACTAACACAGTTGCTTCTATCATTAAAAAGAGAGGACTGTAGACTCATGACGGGCTTCCGACTGGACACTGCCTTCTGGCGTCACAGCCTTTAAATTAGGCTTGGTCAGTGATAGCAGATGTAGGAAGTGCGGGTTGGAGGAGGGAAAAGATCGAGCACGTTCTGTGCTCGTGCCCTGCACTTGCCAGGCTAAGACTCCAGCTATTAGGAGTGATACAGCTGTCAGATCTAGAAGCAGCAAGTGGCTTAAGTCCTAGGAAGCTTCTAGTATTTGTCAAGAGGACGGAGTTATTTTATAACATAGGTCCTGGTTTTTGATAAGGTTTTCAGTTTGGTCGTTAAACAAACTT
>JARSSU010011759.1:0-21660 GCA_029619165.1 Eurosta solidaginis
TTCAGATTTAAGTTCTTATTATTTTAATTAATATTACTAAATATAGCAATAAAATCATTAGAAATAAAATGTAGTTATGTGTAATTTATACAAATAAAACAAACTACGTAAGTTTAAAAATATATTTATCCGGATTTTATTTTTTCCACAGGTATTAATGTAGGTATAATAGGTATGAACAGTAAATTCTGTTGATGTAAAAGTTTACGCTATTAATCTAGAAAAAACAGAAATATCTGCTATTTCAATAGATTTCACTGTCAGTGTCATTTCGACAATAACCACTGTTAATTTAACAGTTTATGCTGGTTATTTCGAATGAACAGAAATCCCTTTCATATTAACGTTTTTGATTGGTATTCTTAAAGCGACAGTAGTATTTGTTAATTTAACAAAACTATGGGTAAAGTATAATGAAACAACTTCTTTTGTTTATTTGACTACTAAAACCGTCAATTACGAATCAACGAGTTGTGCGCAGTTGATTCAACATCTTGTTGCGATGGATAAAAATTTACAGAAATTTCGGTTGAGTCTTTTTCTTTCAGTGCACTTCGTTTAATGTTGCAACCACTCACAAATTGTCGTCAAAGTTCTCTAAGGGGATTCCAAAGAAACTAACAGTTTCAGATGGTTGGACCATAGAAAAGTTGCTTATAGAGGCGTAGGCTACACATTACAATTGAAAAGATGGTTGATGTCATGTGGGAACACATCGCATGCAGGACATACATAACGTTTATCGGTATTGATTCTGCACAAGTAACGTGTCAACCTGTTACAGTATCAAGAACGAAGATGGGCTGTGGTGACTCGCACCTCCCTTGGTATTCTGTTCTCTGTTTCCTCAAGGGCTGGATAGTGAATATTGTTAATGGGGTTCACCTGGTGCAACTACGATCGACTCGGATCACTATGTCGTCGCAGGCGTCAATCGCAAGAGATTACCAAAGGCACTGATGACTTGATACGAAACATTCATTCTCTCAATTCGTTTCCAGGAATGGGGCTTGAAATCAGCTGCCAGTTCATTCAATTGTAAACAAAAGTTCATTCGTTTCCAAGAATGGGTCCTGAAATCAGATGGCTATAGAGTTGCCTAAAATACGCAAAAAAAAACTCGAAGAAATCCGTTCGGTTTCATTATTTTCAAATAAATCAGCAAGTAAGCTGATAAAAACTTATTCAAATTTATAAAAAAGGCAAAGTTTTGTAGAAATATTTTGTGGTAGATAAGTGAAAAAATATGAAATAATATATTTCGATTGCGTTGCTGTGCGTTCTTGCTCTGGCACCGCCATAAGATAACAATGAACG
This sequence comes from Eurosta solidaginis, assembly GCA_029619165.1. NCBI lineage: Eukaryota > Metazoa > Arthropoda > Insecta > Diptera > Tephritidae > Eurosta > Eurosta solidaginis. Next base: position 1,318 of record JARSSU010011759.1, read on the forward strand.
GCTAGCCCCTTTTTTCACTTTGATGCGACCAAACCGTTTATGTACATACATATGCATATCCACATACAACAAAAACGCGAAAAATACGAAATTAGATCACTTGGTGAAGTACCTGCGTTGTCGTCCGCAAAAGGCTATTAATTAAACATGTTGCGTTAACCTATACGTATACCTACAATTTATCTCAGCTGTCAAAAATGGAATGTCACAACGCTCCACAAAAACATGGCCTTTATGCATCCATTTACATCAATGCGAAGACTAAGAAGCTGACTTTTATATCAATCGAAAGTTGCTACCGAAACCCGTTTCGTGTACAGCCTTTCGATGAAAGGTGTTTAACTGATAAATTTTCCACGAGTGAAAAAGACTTATTTTTTTCTTCGGATTTGTAAACCTGAAAAAATTTCGAGTGTTTTGATATCCCATTTGTTAATCTTGAGTAAATTTTCGGTGAATTCATAAATTAAACCTTTACCATGTAAAATACCCAAAAGTTATTCTGAAATGTCCAAATTTGGGTTTGAGCATGATGGCATCTATGGCCAATGTTATAAAAAATGCACATTTTCACGCGCTCTTAGAGAGCGAGAAGTTTCATATCAGGTCATCAGTGGCCAAAGGTTTCGGAATCCACTCTCAAACCTTCTCTCTGAGATTACTCTACTCTCCTAAATGGAGGAAATGGAGAGAGCGATGTACCGCCCAGGGATGATGAACTCGATCCCACAATCGATGATGATGGAATTAATACCGCCCCATCCGATTATAGCGAAGTCAGAATACCAAGGCGCACGCATTAGCTTCTTTGCGCAATATGGTCGGGCGAGTGCATGCCTGACGATTGGAATTTAAATGTTATTGCCCAGTGCAAAAGAAAGGTGATCCTGCAAACTACATCAACTATCGCAAGTAAGGTCCTATTAAGCGAATCAGCTCATTCAGAATTGGTAAGGATCTCTCCCAGTCGTTCGGACAAGCTACAGAACTTAACAGCTCTGGAACAATATTATATACAAGCGTGCATTACTGACGACATTGACATCATCGGCCTGAACACCATAAAGTCTCTTCACTCTAAACTGGAATAAAAAGCGGTAGGCAATTGAAAAGTAAAGTCCTCTCTCGGCAAAAGAAAATTATGCTCTACAATTCACTAATCGTACCCGTCCAGTTAATTATTTATTAGCGAATAACAAAAAAAAAGTATTTTTTCCATGTACTAAAGACACTCATATGCATAGGTGGGCACCACTACATTTACACGATTACCAAATTGAGAATGTGTTAGTATACACGAACGCGTGGCTAGCACGAATGCAAAATCAAATATTTATTTAGTTTGATTCCAGCGATTGTACAATAAGCACGTATCACACACAGTCTTGGTACAGTGTTTGGTCGTACAATACGAAAGTATTGTACGTACTTATGAATGCAAAATGTTTCAGATTGAACGGGAAGTAGAGTTTTTTTTTGTTTTAAATAGCGCAATAGGCCAGTTTGCGGGGAAAATTATAAACTTCATTTGCAAGCAAAGCTTAAGTCGACATTTCGTTTTACTCCACAGGAGCGTAAATAACCTTACCCCTGTGCTATACACGTTTATACGGATGGTTCCAAATTAATAGAAGGGATTGGATCTGCTCTTTACTCAGTTGGTCCAAAAATAAATAGATCCTACGGGCTGCCTGATTACTACAGCGTGTTTCAGGCGAAACTTATAGCATTGAAGAAAGCAAAAGAAATTCCTTAGGAATCGTTATATGAAGCGATATGAAATATGAGCCTAATCGGACCACAAATACGATTTTTTGAAATATATTATATTTCAAGTTTCAAGCTTGTACCTTATCGGATTGCCTATACTGTGGGGAATTAGCTGATGTACGCCACACCTTTTTCGAATGCGAGCACTTCGCCGAACAGCGCAGGATGGTAAAAGGAGATACTTAGCAACCTATCCCCGGGCAGTGTCATCAATAACAAGACCTACCGAAGCGACAGATAGGAAGGGCAAGCACGTATGTGACGCATATATTTCTTAGCAAACGGGAAGATTGATGCTTAGCCCATTAGCGTGGGAATAGCCATAGAGCTCACTTAGCGCATACCCGTACCCGAAGTAATGCTAAACGTGGTCCCAGGTACGGGGAACTACGAGGGTCGTGGGAGGTTAGGTTTTACTGGGTAGCCCTTCATGGAAGTAGAAGTGCTACACTCCAAGAGTCTAGCAGTGAGGCTGACAGGGCACAAAGCATTTCCTCCTTCCACAAAACTAAAAAAAACAAGTAAGGAAGGTTAAGTTCGGGTGTAACCGAACATTACATACTCAGTTGAGAGCTATGGTGACAACATAAGGGAAAATAACCATGTAGGAAAATGAACCGAGGGAACCCTGGAATGTGTTTGTATGACATGTGTATCAAATGGAAGGTATTAAAGAGTATTTTATGAGGGAGTGGGCCATAGTTCTATAGGTGGACGCCATTTAGGGATATCGCCATAAAGATGGATCAGGGTTGACTCTAGAATTTGTTTGTACGATATGGGTATCAAAAGAAAGGTGTTAATGAGTATTTTAAAAGGAGTATCCTTAGTTCTATAGGTGGACGCCGTTCGAGATATCCCATAAAGGTGGACCAGGGGTGACCCTAGAATTTGTTTGTCAATATGGGTATCAAAAGAAAGTGTTAATGAGTATTTTAAAAGGGGTGATCCTCAGTTCATAGGTGGACGCCGTTTCGAGATATCGCCATAAAGGTGGACCAGGGGTGACCCTAGAATTGTTTGTACGATATGGGTATCAAATTAAAGGTATTAATGAGGGTTTTTAAAGGGAGTGGTGGTAGTTGTATAGGTGGTCGCCTTTTCGAGATATCGCCATAAAGGTGGACCAGGGGTGACTAGAACTAGAATGCGTTTGTACATATGGGTATCAAATGAAAGGTGTTAATGAGTATTTTAAAAGGGAGTGGGCCTTAGTTCTACTGGTGGACGCCGTTTCGAAATATGCGCCATAAAGGTGGACCAGGGTGGACTCTAGAATGTGTTTGTACGATATGGTAAAGGTATTAATGAGGGTTTTAAAAGGGAGCGGTGGTAGTTGTATAGGTGGTCGTCTTTTCGAGATATCGCCATAAAGGTGGACCAGGGGTGACTCTAGAATACGTTTGTACATATGGGTATCAAATGAAAGGTGATTAATGAGTATTTTAAAAGGGAGTGGGTCTTAGTTCTATAGGTGGACGCCTTTTCGAGATATCGCCATAAAGGTGGACCAGGGGTGACTCTAGAATGTGTTTGTACGATATGGGCTATCAAACGAAAGGTGTTAATGAGTATTTAAAAGGGAGTGGGCCTTAGTTCTATAGGTGGACGCCTTTTCGAGATATCGCCATAAGGTGGACCAGGGGTGACTCTAGAATGTGTTTGTACGATATGGGTATCAAATTAAAGGTATTAATGAGTGTTTTAAAAGGGAGTGTGGTAGTTGTATAGGTGGTCGCCTTTTCGAGATATCGCCATAAAGGTGGACCAGGGGTGACTCTAGAATGTGTTTGTACGATATGGGTATCAAATGAAAGGTGTTAATGAGTATTTTAAAAGGAGTGGGCCTTAGTTCTATAGGTGGTCGCCTTTTCGAGATATCGCCATAAAGGTGGACCAGGGGTGACTCTAGAATGTGTTTGTACTATATGGGTATCAAATTAAAGGTATTAATGAGGGTTTTAAAAGGGAGTGGTGGTAGTTGTATAGGTGGTCGCCTTTTCGAGATATCGTCATAAAGGTGGACCAGGGGTGACTCTAGAATGCGTTTGTACAATATGGGTATCAAACGAAAGGTGTTAATGAGTATTTTAAAAGGGCGTGGGTCTTAGTTCTATAGGTGGGCGCCTTTTCGAGATATCGCCATAAAGGTGGACCAGGGGTGACTCTAGAATGTGTTTGTACTATATGGGTATCAAATTAAAGGTATTAAATGAGGGTTTTAAAAGGGAGTGGTGGTAGTTGTATAGGTGGTCGCCTTTTCGAGATATCGTCATAAATGTGGACCAGGGGTGACTCTAGAATGCGTTTGTACAATATGGGTATCAAACGAAAGGTGTTAATGAGTATTTTAAAAGGGAGTGGGCCTTAGTTCTATAGGTGGACGCCTTTTCGAGATATCGCCATAAAGGTGGACCAGGGGTGACTCTAGAATGTGTTTGTACGATATGGGTATCAAATTAAAGGTATTAATGAGGGTTTTAAAAGGGAGTGGTGGTAGTTGTATAGGTGGTCGCCTTTTCGAGATATCGCCATAAAGGTGGACCAGGGGTGACTCTAGACTTTGTTTGTACGATATGGGTATCAAATGAAAGGTGTTAATGAGTCTTTTTAAAAGGGAGTGGGCCTTAGTTCTATAGGTGGACGCCTTTTCGAGATATCGCCATAAAGGTGGACCAGGGGTGACTCTAGAATATGCTTGTACGATATGGGTATCAAATGAAAGGTGTTAATGAGTATTTTAAAAGGGCGTGGGGCTTTGTTCTATAGGTGGACGCCTTTTCGATATATCGCCATAAAGGTGGACCAGGGGTGACTCTAGAATGGGTTTGTACGATATGGGTATCAAATAAAGGTATTAATGAGGGCTTTTAAAAGGGAGTGGTGGTAGTTGTATATGTGAAGGCGTTTTCCAGATATCGACCAAAATGTGGACCAGGATGACCCAGAACATCATCTGTTGGATACCGCTAATTTATTTATATATATAATACCACGAACAGTATTCCTGCCAAGATTTCAAGGGTTTTTTATTTCGCCCTGCAGAAACTTTTTCATTTCATTCTACTTAATATGGTAGGTGTCGCACCCATTTTACAAAGTTTTTTTCTAAAGTTATATTTTGCGTCAATAAACCAATCCAAATACCATGTTTCATCCCTTTTTTCGTATTTGGTATAGAATTATGGCATTTTTTCGTTTTTGGTAATTTTCGATATCGAAAAAGTGGGCGTGGTCATAGTCGGATTTCGGGCATTTTTTATACCAATACAAAGTGAGTTCAGATAAGTACGTGAACTGAGTTAGTAAAGATATATCGATTTTTGCTCAAGTTATCGTGTTAACGGCCGAGCGGAAGGACAGACGGTCGACTGTGTATAAAAACTGGGCGCGGCTTCAGCCGATTTCGCCCTTTTTAACAGAAATAAGTTATTGTGTCAGAATCTAAGACCCCTACCAAATTTCACAAGGATTGGTAAATTTTTGTCATTATGGCATTAAAAGTATCCTAGACAAATTAAATGAAAAAGGGCGGAGCCACGCCCATTTTGAAATTTTCTTTTATTTTTGCATTTTGTTGCACCATATCATTACTGGAGTTGAATGTTGACATAATTTACTTATATACCGTAAAGATATTAAATTTTTTGTTAAAATTTGACTTTAAAAAAATTTTTTTTAAAAGTGGGCGTGGTCGTTCTCCGATTTTGCTAATTTGTATTAAACATACATATAGTAATAGGAGTAACGTTCCTGCCAAATTTCATCATGATATCTTCAACGACTGCAAACTACAGCTTGCAAAATTTTAAATTACCTTCTTTTAAAAGTGAGCGGTGCCACGCCCATTGTTCAAAATTTTACTAATTTTCTATTCAGCGTCATCAGTTCAACTCACCTACCAAGTTTCATCGCTTTGTCCGTCTTTGGTAATGAATTATCGCACTTTTTCGGTTTTCGAAATTTTCGATATCGAAAAAGTGGGCGTGGTTATAGTCCGATATTGTTCATTTTAAATAGCGATCTGAGATGAGTGCTCGGGAACATACATACCAAATTTTTTCAAGATACCTCAAAATTTACTCAAGATATCGTGTTAACGGACAGACGGACGGACGGACATGGCTCAATCAAATTTTTTTCGATCCTGATGATTTTGATATATGGAAGTCTATATCTATCTCGATTCATTTATACCTGTACAACCAACCGTTATCCAATCAAAGTTAATATACTCTGTGAGCTCTGCTCAACTGAGTATAAAAATTTTCATTCACTAGGCAAGTACTCGTTTAATTAGCTACAAATAAATACTCGTCTCAAACATCACTACTTTCGACGAAAGCTTAAATTGTAAAATTTTGGAGGCGTGGGTGACCCGCTGTAAAATTGACAGATTCTATAAAATTGACAGATTCCTAATCAATCTAACTGATTTTTTTGTTAACACAATTGACCTCACTGTTCATTTCAACAGTCAATATATGAGCAAATTTCAAAGAGAATTTTACGCTCACTTCGCTCTCTACTTTGTACTTATGACGATGGAGCCACTTGTTAAAAAAAACCAAAATAAGAAAACTACCAAATCGAAAAAACACACAAATTGGGAAAACAACAAAAACCTAGTTTTTCAGTTATAAATACAAAACAAAAAAACCTTTTTTGAATTTAATGTGCATAACACTGCAAAAATTATGCGATACCGGGACACCTATTTATCGGGTACAATTTTGCAACTTCTCCTCCAAGCCAAATGCAAAATTGCTCCCTCTTGTTGCAAAAGTTTTGTTTGAACGAACAGGATTTTTCCAAAATTAGTAACATTTTGTTCCAGCGTTAAGAACTTTCACTCACGCGAACGAATGTAATAAGATAATAAAAACATCCTTTTTTAATGTTGATGTTTCCGACAGCATAAAAGTTTGAGTTGGTTTGGAATCGTTTCAAAATAAAGTGTTACGAGAATAAACTTGCCAAATTACATGTATAGTTACTCCAATGGTGAATTACCTTCCTGCGATATCATTCTTTACTTTTCTATGGCTTACAAGTTCTCTATTTAAAATGTTATGTCAAACATTTATACTACAAGTTTTGTTCGAAAAAATCACGTGTGGCAACTCTACATGCGACAGAAGAAATTGAGAATAAGCAGTAAAGTGACGCACGGCGAAGTTCAAAACTATAAATTAAATAAATTATAAAAAATAAAATTTTCTTAAAGTCCGTTTAATAAATCAAAGTAATCAAGTTTAGAATAAATCGGTCCCTGGTCCACTTCCCGGAAAAAAACTTTTCACAAACACTCTCCGGGTTCCTACTAAGTTATCCTAAAAATTTGATTAAAATCGGCGTGGTAGTTTCGGAGTCCATAAGCCTCATACAAACATACAAACATACATACACCCTATTTTTATATATATAGATTACGGTCAGTGACTGAAAACCATTTTCACTCAAACAATAATTACGCATCTTTTAACCTATTTCTAAAAATTATAATAGGTTATGGTTCTAAGGAGTACCTTTTGTCGCTAGTTCACATGTGTCTTAATCCGATCCGATCCGTCGGAGCTATTGTGATTTTGTGTTTCGATCACGGATCGTAAAACGTAATACGGGCCCTGTTCTATAGCGCTATACATCGCTAATTTTTCTGAAGGCAGACCGTTAAATTCATTTTACAGCCCTAACAGTTGTATTATTCAATATATTTAGCATTTGCTTATAATAGCCAATGCGTGTTGTTGCTATAAAATATACATATAGCGCTACTAAAAAATGTACATAGTATTGTATGTAGGTATATATATAAGTATTTTGCCTCGGATTTTTCTAATTCTGTCTTACTATCTGCCGTATACTTCGTTGTGTTTATACCCAGCTGTACTTATACACAGGGTATTATAACTTTGATTTGATAACGGTTGGTTGTACACTGTACAATGTACAGGTATAAAGGAATAGAGATAGATATAGACTTCCATATATCAAAATCATCAGTGTCGAAAAAAAATTTGATTGAGCCATGTCCGTTCGTCCGTCCGTCTGTCCGTTAACACGATAACTTTATTAAATATTGAGATATCTTCACCAAATTTGGTACACGAGCTTATCTGGACCCAGAATTGATTGGTATTGAAAATGAGCGAAATCGGATGATAACCACGCCCACTTTTTATATATATAAGATTTTGGAAAACACAAAAACCTGATTACTTATATCTATAAATAATACACCTAGAATGTTGAAATTTGACGTGTGGACTGATATTAAGACTCTTGATAAAATTTTTTAAATGGGCGTGACAAAAAGATAAAGATTTCTAAAAGGGTTGTGGACGAATAAAATAAGCTATATCTCTGCAAAAAATAGCCCTATATCAATGGTATTTCATTTCTCAAGTGTATTTATAACAATAAGTAGGCAAAACTTCAAATTTTAAAAAATGGGAGTGGCACCGCCTCTTTTATGACTAAGCAATTTTCTGTTTCTGGAGCCATAACTCGACGAAAAATTAGTTCAGAATAGAACCATATGTATGTATGTATATGTATTATTCCGCAGCCTTGTAACACTACTAAGCACACAAAACAAACAACAACAGCATTTCAAGTGTACAGCTGGGTATGTAATGTTGGGTTTCACCCGAACTTAGACTTCCTTACTTGTTGTTCATTGTTTTGTTTTATTTTTATTTTTCTTATGTGCGAGTCATTGCAATTGATTTTTGTTTTTACAATTTTCTTAGTTGTTGCGTCTAAAACAACTATTTTGTATCGGATTTTTACTTCCTTTATATTCGGTTCGTTTCATGTACAAATTTTCCCGTGGAGCTAGAGTCTTGAGACTTGGAACATACTTCAGAACCAAATGACAGTTTCACATGGGCGAAAAAATGTTCATAGGTGGCGCAAGAATCGTGAGATTTTACAAATGTACAAACAGGATTTTTTCTCGGAACAATCCAGCAAAAACATAGAATACAATACATTCCACATACTTTATCACTTCAAAATGCGGAGTTGCCATCAGCGAAGCTTTACCAATTCACAGACAGGTGGCGCTTCCTTTCCAGTTACCAATCCGCACGCGAAACATGCTTTTTTTGAACGTTCGTATGTCCTAAGCGGCTTAATGCCTCCTAATGGAGGCGGGACCCCACAACTCCTTTCCATAGATTTTGGTAACATACACACACGCCGTTGAACGCTTAATGACCTCATACAGTCCCGAATAAGATGGCTCGAAGAATTCCCGCACCGCGTCAGTTCTTAAAGAACGTGAGAACAGTCAGTTAAATGCTTATGTTTGAACAAGCTCTTTTTGATGTGCTGGCCTGTGTAGACCGGACGCAGCATTCGCATGTACCACATCTCGGAATTTCTTTAAAAAATCTAGAATATTAACTGGTGTATCCAAATCATCGCAAATCCCGTCTGGTAGCCGTAATGACTGCCGTAAAGTAAACCCGCAGCCGATGCACAATGGCCAGGTGCACGTGATCGAAACGATTGCCTGGCATATCTATTTTGCTTGTGAATTCTATCGATGAGTTTTAGATCTCTGACATGGTAGACAACTTCACGCCCAAAAGATTATGTCGTCGTCGTAATAGTTGCAATATAGCCCTCCCGCTGGGATGTGGGCTGCAATGAAAACAGAATCTCGCAAAAATTTGAGGAATATACACCCTTTCCGAACCAGTGGAAATGTCGCAATCCACCTTGATATTATTACCGAATTCATCCTTTTGCAACTTCAGTGGTGAAAATCCTTTTAACAATTCCTAAATTTTCGCCTTGTGCAGGCTCGATTCTTTTCAAGCTAATTTCCGTCACCATCGAAATGGCATTTAGGCGTGAAAAGGAATCAACAACCGCATTATCAGCATCCGCGAGGTTTACAATATTGGTTGTAAACTGTGAAATAAAGTCTAAATGTCGAAGCTGACGCAGAGAGGCTTTATCTTGCTTTTGAGAGAACGCATACTTTAAAGGCTTATAACATGTTCTAATAACAACAAATATGCCTATAGCATAAGCCTGAAATAGCATTTACCATCATGTATGGCGAGGAGTTCACGGATTTCTTTCAGTATTCGCAAAGAAAATCCAAAAGGACACCGAGTGCAGATGTTTTTCGCTTTCGTCGTACGATTCAGATATAATAAGGATGTCATCAATGTAACAATAGATGAAATCAATACCTGTGAATTTGCTATACATAAAACGTTGGAAAGAGGAAAGGAGAGGCACTTTTCAATACGAATGGCATATAAAGAAATTACATAAAACAGAAAGGTGGTAGGGATAGGTGGCGACCGGTGCGAGATATTTAGAAAATTTCGTACCAAAGGAGGGAACCTTGCGATCCAGTTTCAAAGAACTTCCCATTGAGCTTGAAACTTCTAACCTCACACATAGCTCATTGCAACAGACGGAGAGGAAAATTCCGCGGTCAAGATAAATGCATTAACATTAGCCGGGTTTTTTTTCTATACGCCTATACGTTTACGTTTGCGCGTAAAAAAACGCTTATCCTCGCTTAGATAATGCTTAGGAGACCCATCTAGCGGCATTGGTTAAATAACTAGCTACAGAGCAGGGTGTACCTAAAATCGGAGACACAAACCTCTGGTGGCGATAGTGTGTAACATATAGCTGAATCGGTTGCGATGAATAATGGATACACACCATTTTAGAGGTGATACATAGAATTAGTGTGGATGTGAAACATACACACATATTTCAGTTACATCTGATATAATGCGTATTGAAATTTAGTAGTACTAATTTTATGCGCAGCAATTTCAGAGGAGTATTTAAAGTTTGACGCTTAGCAGTCCATTAAGCGTAAACGTCTATAGATGTAAATAAAAAGATGATAAAAAATTTTAAGGACTACCTTTATATAAATGGACCAAAAAATAGAAAGCAATTTTTCCTTTAATACAGACATAGTCTTGTTGAATTTTGACCAAAACACTTTAACAATAGATCTTGTAAAAGAATTTTGGGATTTAAAACTATAAAGTTGGAGCGCAATCTTTCAATTTCAGGCAAACCATGTACTTGGGATTAACTAATTGATTATTTAAAATTTAAACACGCGCTCTACCATTATAATTTTAAACCACAAAATTCTTTTACAAGAGCTATTGTTAAAGTTTTTTAGTCAAAATTCCACAATACTATGTCTGTATTAAAGGAAAATTGCCATCTATTTTTTGGTCCATTTATATAAAGGTAGTCCTTAAAATGTTTCATCATCTTTTCATTTTCAATTTTTTAGTACTGCCTACAAAAAAGCAATTGCAACTTTGATTAGTAATTTAAGTAATTCCTAACTAAAAATTCGTATCTTTATTTATTTGTTCTTTGGCGTTGCTCGGACGTACTACGTCTATATCTATATTCGGCTTAGGTGAATGTAGAAAGATGTATGTGTGCTACACATAAATCGGTGAATTATTATAGCTGTTCGATGTTCTTGATATTGGGGGAGCGGGTGAGTTGGACAAAGAGGATGAATGTGGTGAATGATTCTTGTTGGCGATTTTCTATTGCCGAAGCCGGGTGTAACGGAATCGTTGTTGGTCAATATGATCACAATTGTTGAGGAAGTAAGTTCAACACAATTGATAATGTGGTGAATTTTCATTGCTGGTGAATGTGCATCATAACAAGAGAATTCCGCCTCGTTTGTCAGGTACTTAATTTGCACAGCTGAAAATCGTGGTGAAAGTCGCGTACGCCTAGAAGTATGCGAGGACGTGCATTGACTTGGGCCTTCAACAAGGTGGAATTCTACAACGCCTTCGACTTGTGCGTTACGTAGCTCAAATTTTTTGATCAAACATTGCACTGCCACCGAGTTTTAAACTATATTTCAGGCTTCAAGTATCTAGATATCCAGGAAGTTACTTAAAAATCGATCGCAAGATTCCCTGCGTTTTTTCAGGGATATTCGTTTATCTCGATTCCTCTGCCACCTGGCGGCATTTTGTTTTCCACGAATTGTAGTGCCATCGACTCGCAAACTATGTGCTAAGTTTCAAGTCTCTGGATCACCGAGAAGTTAGTTAAAAGTCGATCGCAAAATTTCCATTTTAAAATAAATTTTCTGTATATCTCGATCCGTGCGCCACTTAGCGGATTTTTTTTCACTTGCATTCTAATGTCTCGCAGATCTGAACTATGTTCTAAGTATCAAGTGTCTAGCTCAACGGGAAGTTACCGAATATAAAGATAATAATAAACAAGTAAGGAAGGTTAAGTTCGGGTGTAACCGAACATTACATACTCAGTTGAGAGCTATGGTGACAACATACCCTGTACGAAATGACCGAGGGTAATCCTGGAATGTGTTTGTATGACATGGGTATCAAATGAAAGGTATTAAAGAGTATTTTATTAGGGAGTGGGCCATAGTTCTATAGGTGGACGCCATTTAGGGACATCGCCATAAAGGTGGATCAGGGTTGAATCTAGAATTTGTTTGTACGATATGGGTATCAAATGAAAGGTGTTAATGAGTATTTTAAAAGGGAGTGATCCTTAGTTCCATAGGTGGACGCCGTTTCGAGATATCGCCATAAAGGTGGACCAGGGGTGACCCTAGAATTTGTTTGTACAATATGGGTATCAAACGAAAGGTGTTAATGAGTATTTCAAAAGGGCGTGGGGTTTAGTTCTATAGGTGGACGCCTTTTCGAGATATCGCCATAAAGGTGGACCAGGGGTGACTCTAGAATGTGTTTGTACAATATGGGTATCAAACGAAAGGTGTTAATGAGTATTTAAAAGGAGTGTGGCCTTAGTTCTATAGGTGGACGCCTTTTCGAGATATCGCATAAAGGTGGACCAGGGGTGACTCTAGAATTTGTTTGTACGATATGGGTATCAAATGAAAGGTGTTAATGAGCATTTTAAAAGGGAGTGGGCCTTAGTTCTATAGGTGGACGCCTTTTCGAGATATCGCCATAAAGGTGGACCAGGGGTGACTCTAGAATGCGTTTGTACGATATGGGTATCAAATGAAAGGTGTTAATGAGGGTTTTAAAAGGGAGTGGTGGTAGTTGTATAGGTGGTCGCCTTTTCGAGATATCGCCATAAAGGTGGACCAGGGGTGACTCTAGAATGTGTTTGTACGATATGGGTATCAAATTAAAGGTATTAATGAGGGTTTTAAAAGGGAGTGGTGTAGTTGTATAGGTGGTCGCCTTTTCGAGATATCGCCATAAAGGTGGACCAGGGGTGACTCTAGAATGTGTTTGTACGATATGGGTATCAAATGAAAGGTGTTAGTGAGGATTTTAAAAGGGAGTGGTGCTAGTTCTATAGGTGGTCGCCTTTCGAGATATCGCATAAAGGTGACCAGGGGTGACTCTAGAATTTGTTTGTACGATATGGGTATCAAATGAAAGGGTGTTAATGAGCATTTTAAAAGGGAGTGGGCCTTAGTTCTATAGGTGGACGCCTTTTCGAGATATCGCCATAAAGGTGGACCAGGGGTGACTCTAGAATGCGTTTGTACAATATGGGTATCAAACGAAAGGTGTTAATGAGTATTTTAAAAGGGAGTGGGCTTAGTTCTATAGGTGGACGCCTTTTCGAGATATCGCCATAAAGGTGGACCAGGGGTGACTCTAGAATTTGTTTGTACGATATGGGTATCAAACGAAAGGTGTTAATGAGTATTTTAAAAGGGAGTGGGCCTTAGTTCTATAGGTGGACGCCTTTTCGAGATATCGCCATAAAGGTGGACCAGGGGTGACTCTAGAATGTGTTTGTACGATATGGGTATCAAATGAAAGGTGTTAATGAGTATTTTAAAAGGGAGTGGGCTTAGTTCTATAGGTGGTCGCCTTTTCGAGATATCGCCATAAAGGTGGACCAGGGTGACTCTAGAATGTGTTTGTACGATATGGGTATCAAACGAAAGGTGTTAATGAGTATTTTAAAAGGGAGTGGGCCTTAGTTCTATAGGTGGACGCCTTTTCGAGATATCGCCATAAAGGTGGACCAGGGGTGACTCTAGAATGTGTTTGTACGATATGGGTATCAAATGAAAGGTATTAATGAGGGTTTTAAAAGGGAGTGGTGCTTAGTTGTATAGGTGGTCGCCTTTTCGAGATATCGCCATAAAGGTGGACCAGGGGTGACTCTAGAATGTGTTTGTACGATATGGGTATCAAATGAAAGGTGTTAATGAGTATTTTAAAAGGGAGTGGGGCCTTAGTTCTATAGGTGGACGCCTTTTCGAGATATCGCCATAAAGGTGGACCAGGGGTGACTCTAGAATGTGTTTGTACGATATGGGTATCAAATTAAAGGTGTTAATGAGGTTTTAAAAGGGAGTGGTGGGCTAGTTCTATAGGTGGATCGCCTTTTCGAGATATCGCCATAAAGGTGGACCAGGGGTGACTCTAGAATGCGTTTGTACAATATGGGTATCAAACGAAAGGTGTTAATGAGTATTTTAAAAGGGAGTGGGCCTTAGTTCTATAGGTGGACGCCTTTTCGAGATATCGCCATAAAGGTGGACCAGGGGTGACTCTAGAATGTGCTTGTACGATATGGGTATCAAATTAAAGGTATTAGTGAGGTTTTTAAAAGGGTAGTGGTGTAGTTGTATAGGTGGTCGCCTTTTCGAGATATCGCCATAAAGGTGGACCAGGGGTGACTCTAGAATGCGTTTGTACAATATGGGTATCAAACGAAAGGTGTTAATGAGTATTTTAAAGGGAGTGGGCCTTAGTTCTATAGGTGGACGCCTTTTCGAGATATCGCCATAAAGGTGGACCAGGGGTGACTCTAGAATGTGTTTGTATATATGGGTATCAATTAAAGGTATTAATGAGGTTTTAAAAGGGAGTGGTGGTAGTTGTATAGGTGGTCGCCTTTTCGAGATATCGCCATAAAGGTGGACCAGGGGTGACCCTAGAATGCGTTTGTACAATATGGGTATCAAACGAAAGGTGTTAATGAGTATTTTAAAAGGGAGTGGGCCTTAGTTCTATAGGTGGACGCCTTTTCGAGATATCGCCATAAAGGTGGACCAGGGTGACTCTAGAATGTGTTTGTACGATATGGGTATCAAACGAAAGGTGTTAATGAGTATTTTAAAAAGGAGTGGGCCTTAGTTCTATAGGTGGACGCCTTTTCGAGATATCGCCATAAAGGTGGACCAGGGGTGACTCTAGAATTGTTTGTACGATATGGGTATCAAATGAAAGGTGTTTAATGAGCATTTTAAAAGGGAGTGGGGCCTTAGTTCTATAGGTGGACGCCTTTTCGAATATCGCCATAAAGGTGGACCAGGGGTGACTCTAGAATGTGTTTGTACGATATGGGTATCAAACGAAAGGTGTTAATGAGTATTTTAAAGGAGTGGGGCTTAGTTCTATAGGTGGACGCCTTTTCGAGATATCGCCATAAAGGTGGACCAGGGGTGACTCTAGACTTTGTTTGTACGATATGGGTATCAAATGAAAGGTGTTAATGAGTATTTTAAAAGGGAGTGGGCCTTAGTTCTATAGGTGGATCGCCTTTTCGAGATATCGCCATAAAGGTGGACCAGGGGTGACTCTAGAAGATGTTTGTACGATATGGGTATCAAATGAAAGGTGTTAATGAGTATTTTAAAAGGGTGGGCTTAGTTCTATAGGTGGACGCCTTTTCGAATATCGCCATAAAGGTGGACCAGGGGTGACTCTAGAATGTGTTTGTACGATATGGGTATCAAATTAAAGGTATTAATGAGGCTTTTAAAAGGGAGTGGTGGTAGTTGTATATGTGAAGGCGTTTTCCAGATATCGACCAAAATGTGGACCAGGTGACCCAGAACATCATCTGTTGGATACCGCTAATTTATTTATATATATAATACCACGAACAGTATTCCTGCCAAGATTTCAAGGGTTTTTTATTTCGCCCTGCAGAACTTTTTCATTTCTTCTACTTAATATGGTAGGTGTCACACCCATTTTACAAAGTTTTTTCTAAAGTTATATTTTGCGTCAATAAACCAATCCAAATTACCATGTTTCATCCCTTTTTTCGTATTTGGTATAGAATTATGGCATTTTTTTCGTTTTTGGTAATTTTCGATATCGAAAAAGTGGGCGTGGTCATAGTCGGATTTCGGCCATTTTTTATACCAATACAAGTGAGTTCAGATAAGTACGTGAACTGAGTTTAGTAAAGATATATCGATTTTTGCTCAAGTTATCGTGTTAACGGCCGAGCGGAAGGACAGACGGTCGACTGTGTATAAAAACTGGGCGTGGCTTCAACCGATTTCGCCCTTTTTCACAGAAATAAGTTATCGTCCTAGAATCTAAGCCCCTACCAAATTTCACAAGGATTGGTAAATTTTTGTTCGACTTATGGCATTAAAAGTATCCTAGACAAATTAAATGAAAAAGGGCGGAGCCACGCCCATTTTGAAATTTTCTTTTATTTTTGCATTTTGTTGCACCATATCATTACTGGAGTTGAATGTTTACATAATTTACTTATATACTGTAAAGATATTAAATTTTTTGTTAAAATTTGACTTTAAAAACATTTTTTTTTAAAGTGGGCGTGGTCGTTCTCCGATTTTGCTAATTTTTATTAGGCGTATATATAGTAATAGGAGTAACGTTCCTGCCAAATTTCATCATGATATCTTCAACGACTGCCAAATTACAGCTTGCAAAACTTTTAAATTACCTTCTTTTAAAAGTGGGCGGTGCCACGCCCATTGTCCAAAATTTTACTAATTTTCTATTCTGCGTCATCAGTTCAACTCACCTACCAAGTTTCATCGCTTTATCCGTCTTTGGTAATGAATTATCGCACTTTTTCGGTTTTTCGATTTTCGATATCGAAAAAGTGGGCGTGGTTATAGTCCGATATTGTTCATTTTAAATAGCGATCTGAGATGAGTGCTCAGGAACCTACATACCAAATTTCATCAAGATACCTCAAAATTTACTCAAGTTATCGTGTTAACGGACAGACGGGCGGACGGACGGACATGGCTCAATCAAATTTTTTTTCGATCCTGATGATTTTGATATATGGAAGTCTATATCTATCTCGATTCCTTTATACCTGTACAACCAACCGTTATCCAATCAAAGTTATTATACTCTGTGAGCTCTGCTCAACTGAGTATAAAAAACGCAGCTATTATATTTGTGTTCAAAAACACATTTTCCGCAGCGTTTTAGTCTCTTTATATAAAAGAACTGTTAAAAAAGAATTTCATTTTCTTTTTACTTCTTTTTCGTAAACTGTTGTTCACTTTATTGTGTAATCAGCAGATAAAGGTATTTAATGGCTGAATGGCTTTTTAGCAGCGACCGCAATGGATTGGCCGAATGAATGACGAACGGACGAGTAAAGGAATGGGCAGACAGACGTGCCAGCCGCCATGCGAGTGTGAGCTTACCTCTGCCAGCCATATTGTTGTTATTTGCGTGCATTCATTCGTTACTGTTGTTGTTCTTATTACGTTACGTTTCGTTGCCTATGACTACCTTCACGCTGGTTGCTGTGCACACTTCTTGTCGCTCGTCCCATTGCCAATATTATTATTTTCGCTTTATTTTTTCCGCTTAAGCTGTGTTTTTACTGTTTTGTTGTTGTTTTTTTTTCTTTCAACCCGTTCTTGTCAGTGCATACATTGTTATTTCATTGTTGGCTGATATTTGCTGTTGTTGCTCACATAATAGGCGGTCGACTGCAAACTTTAGTTTGTTTGTTGGTTCGATTGTTTAGCTTTACCGTCTGTCGTCAGTGTTAGCTGCCTTGACTTAGTGACGGCGGAAAAACGATTTTTCTCACGAAAATATTTCTTACGTTATTTTCTTCTTTTAGTTAGTTGATGGCGCTTCTTGCGTTTAATCTACGAACTCGTCGTATTAGTGTCACACAAAAACAAAAACAACAAACGCAATAGCAATACCATTAAAAAATGTTTGGTAACTACATAAATAACAAACAAGCATATCTACATATCAGTAACTTTGAATGTATGCACACATGCAGTTTAACTCGGAATTTTGTTTGTGATGAACATTTTTGCGGAAAACCAAGCCCAGCATTGTTCATGAAGATGTTTTTTTATTGATTTTGATGCTTCGTGTTTCGAATTTAAAAAAAGAACGAAAATTATTTTGAAATTGCATAAATATGGGTTAACAGAGCAAAACTCTTGTCAGTTACAACTCATTGCGCCTAAAAGTCACGGTGGCACTGTACAGTTGTAGGGGAGCTGTTACGCGAAGATGGGGACTATCACCGGATATTACCCTGTGGCTCTGCACTGCTGTGGTTAGACCAATTCTTCTATACGGGTATTGGTCTGGTGGACGAGCTTAGATACTAAATCAAACCTACGGGTATTCCAGAAGGTACAAAGAAGTGCTCTAGTCTGCGTGGTGGGTGTCTCTGCGCACCACCCCTGGGGAGGCGCCGAATACTCTGTTTAACGTGTTGTCAATAGATTTAATGGCCAAGCAATGTACGGCCTTTTCTGCTCTACTGCTGCCAGAGTTATCCGGCTGGAGAGACAATGTGAACGCCCATGCAGCCATCCTTAAGAATCTGGATTCTCCTTCGTCGGACTATTGCGCTCCGACTGTACTTTTCTATATCAAGTACAAGGTTGTTATCCAGGATAGGGATTATTGGTTGGAGGAGCCGCCGGACCTGAGCGATAGGCTGCATATATATACTGACTACTCCAAAGTGGATAAAAAGGTGGGCAGCGGAATCTTTGCACCTCAACTAGGGTGGAATCTGTCATTTAGCCTACCCGATTATTGCAGCGTCTTTCAGGCGGAGGTGGCTGCTATAAATGAGGCCGTAGATCACCTGAGAAATGCTGTTCACGGCTATAATCAATAAATTTGTATTTACTCTGACAGCCAGGCTGCACTAAAAGCGCTTGGATCGGTCACATGTATGTTCAGGACAGAGAGAAGTGCGGCAAATCTCTTAACGAGATCGCTGAGCAAACTTCCCTCAGTCTGGTATGAGTGCCTGGACAATCCGCTATACCGGGCTATGAGATGGCTGACGAAACTCGCAAGAGAGGGCACATCCGTTCCGCTTTCGTCGTCCTGGAAGGGATTTAGAACGCCGCTCGCTACCAGTAAGCTCACTTTGAAAAGGGATTTTCCTTAGCGAAGCGGGTGTGAGATGGAGCACTATCGAATCCTTACACCACACTAACTCGTGTGAGCTCAATGGGATGCGAGACGCGCAACGGGAAGCATGCACCTCGGCTGGGTGCTCCCTATAATGATTACTGCAAGAACTGCAAAGACGAAGAGGAGAGAGAAACAGTCAAGCATTTTCTGTGGGATTGTCCTGCGCTTTGGCGTAAGAGGAAGAAATATCTGGGATCTGCCTGTGTTGGTGAAAACAAAAATGTTAAATGAAGCTATCTTATATATTGCTATCCTCCAGGTAAAATCTAAGTTAACTGGATATGGTGAAACCGCCCTAAGTGTTCTAGGCAATAATTGTTTATTTACTTTAGTGCAGGCCTTTCAGAGTTTTTTTAGTTTATTGTTATTATACTCAGCGTGCTTTCTTTTTCTTACATTCTGGCATACAGTCCACTTTTTCTTATGTATATACCGCTCGCTATCGAATAATTGCCTTTGCTAATACTTGCCAATATTTTTGAGTACCTTAATTTGTATTAATAAAGTTATTTGTTGTTAAGAATTAAAGTATTCTCGAGTATTGATTTCGATTTGGAAACCACCGCATCAGAGCAGCAGAAGTATTTCTTGCCGTACTGACAATCCGCTACAGGTATTAGCCGCAAAAGGTGAATCTACAAGAGAAGGTAATAATCCGCATCATTTGTTTGTACAGGTGTAAAGGAATCGAGATAGATATAGACTTATATATATCAAAATCATCAGTATCGAAAAAAAATTTGATTGAGCCATATCCGTCCGTCCGTCCGTCCGTCTGCCCGTTAATATGATAACTTGAGTAAATTTTGAGGTATCTTGATGAAATTTGGTATGTAGGTTCCTGACCACTCATCTCAGATCGCTATTTAAAATGAACGAGATCGGACTAAAACCACGCTCACTTTTTCGATATCGAAAATTTCGAAAAACCTAAAAAGTGCGATAATTCATTACCAAAGACGGATAAAGCGATGAAACCTTGGTACGTGGGTTGAACTTATGACGCAGAACAGAAAACTATTAAAATTTTGGACAATGGGCGTGGCACTGCCCACTTTTAAAAGAAGGTAATTTAAAAGTTTTGCGAGCTGTAATTTGGCAGTCGTTGAAGATATCATGATGAAATTTGGCAGGAACGTTACTTCTATTACTATATATGTGCTAAATAAAAATTAGCAAATTTTTTTAAAAGTCAAATTTTAACAAAAAATTTAATATCTTTACAGTATATAAGTAAATTATGTCAACATTTAACTCCAGTAATGATATGGTGCAGCAAAATACAATAATAAAAGAAAATTTGAAAATGGGCGTGGCGCCGCCCTTTTTCATTTAATTTGTCTAGAATACTTTTAATGCC
>JARSSU010011760.1:0-17428 GCA_029619165.1 Eurosta solidaginis
TCATGGTCATCCATTTCGTTTTTTCAATATTTATTTTAAGCTTATTTTGACCCAACCAGTTATATACAGCATCCAAGTCGGCTTGCATTTTAGACATAGCTTCTATCTCCGACAAAGAACTCATTGTCAATAATGCATCATCCACGAAGAATCGTATCTTGCAGTGGCTAAGACAGTTCCTTATATCGTTTATATATACAATGAATAATATTGCAACAAGAACAGATCCTTATGGAAGACCTATGTCAACATAAACTTCCGGCGGCGATGCGCTTCTAATTATGGTTTTCTGTTTTCTGCCAGTAAGGTAGCTTTTAAATCAATGCGGTGCTGTAGTAAGTACCCCAATGTTATGCAGTTTCCTCAGTAGGATGACTCTATCGATGGTTTCAAATGCCCTTTTTAGGTCCAGGAAGACCGACACTGTTACTAGCTTGTTTGACAGGCTTTCTTTCCATTCTGCTATAGCCAGGTTTAGCGCGGTTTCACAAGTGTTTGGTTCTGAACCCTGATTGTTCACATATGATAATTTTCGGTGAAATGAGGGAGGAAGACGGTTTCTTATGTCTTCGCTACTGCCGAAAGGAGTGATATCGATCGATATAACTCGTCTTCGTTAGTTGTTTTACCAGGCTTTAGTAGTGGAATTATCCTTGCCATTTTAAATTGTTCGGGAATGACAAAGGACTTCAGCGACAGGTTGAAAACATGCGTTAGGTAGTTTATTCCCTCAGCGCCATAGTGTTTTAGCACTGGCGTGTCTATTCTGTCTGGGCTTATTGATTTGGAGGGCTTGGCCTTGTGTATGGCTCCTTCAACCTCTGTGGGAGTGATGGTAATGGTACGTCGTGTTTGTGTTTATGTGCCCGTTGGGCGTTGGGTTCGGGGCGACGAACGTTGGGTTCTAACCAAGAACATCCCGAACTATGCAACCATGTTTTACACGTGACACACTGGCAAGAGTATGACCGTCTGGGATAAATCCTTTTCCGACATATGCAGCAGAACCACAGCCTGGGACCGGGGTTAGGTTCAATTCCTTCCCGGAACAGGAGGGTATGGAGCAGTCCAGCTGCGAGGAGCTGCTCCGAGAATAACAATTTGTTGGAGGGACGCAACAAATTAAATGGAGCTACACTGAAATGGCAGCCCTTGGTCTGGAAAAAAAATGCCAAGTCGGTCCGGTGCAATGAACCGGCTGCCGTGAGAAGCGTTATCCGTTGATGACGTTTAGCGCGGTGGTAGTGCTATTTAGTTTTCGAAAAACATGCTGATGATAGGCAAGGCGCAAGTTTGCAGTGAAATAGGGAAGCAGAATGGCTCCAAGTGTTTTGGCTACTGACGACAGGAGAGGTATTGGACGATAAGAATCTCCTATGTTAGCTGGTTTCACAGGCGCGCTGCCTGCCTTTGTCAACCGTAGAATCCATTAAATATTGTCGGCAGAAAGCGGGCGCGCATTTTTTCGCCACCGACAGCACTTTATCGCCGAAGGCGATGTATATTTTGTCATTGTGCTTAGTCAGGTCCGATAGTGACTTTACGGTAGACCATAGCTTACCCACACCGGCAGAAAGGTTACAATTCTTTGAGTGCTCCTCCCATTTCACCCGCTTGTGTTCATCCACAAGCAATGTAATGCGTTGGTTTATATCCCTTATTTGGGGGTCGCCGGGATGTGGTGCTTTATAAGGTCACCTTCTGTCGCTAGAGTTGCGGCCTCCGCTGGAAAATGTGTCCGGATTTCCGATTCTTCCGGCGGGAATGAAACGAGCCGAAGCGGATTCAATAACCTTGCGGAAAGCACGCTCCCTTTACGGGTAACAGTCGGGATAGGGAGAGCAGCAAAACGATTATCTGTATAAGTTTTGTAATCTTTCCACTTTCCTTTTTTGAAATTGATGAAAGTCCGTTTTTCAGTAGTAAAGAAGTCGGCAGATCGCTCGAGCGAAAGGAGTATGGATAGGTGGTGGGATGCCAATGTTAACATCGACTGCCAGTTGACGCAGTTAACGAGTCCTTCGCTCACGATTGAAATGTCTAGGTACTTGTGACAGCTTCCTAACATACGTATGGAGGCGTTGTTGCTGTAGCGATAAGGACACTCCCCGAAGGCCTTGGTTAGTGTTATCGATGTTGATGGTCTTTTGCCGTATGCAGATCCGGTACGTTCCGGTACCAAGCCCGACCATCTCCATAGCTAAACTCAACACTATTCCTAAGCTACTTGAATCGATTATCACAAAACAACTTGCTTTTAGAGTATCTTCATTAGTTGACTTTTCACAACATGGCTTTTGCAAGGGCAAGTCTACGGTGTTCAACTTGCTTGAGTTTACAACCTTTGTATCCAACAGTTTTAAGACTAATTGTGAAGTTGACGTTATTTATACAGATTTTAGTAGGCATTTGATAAAGTTTCTCATTCCATACTTTTATTCAAATTTGATCGGTTAGGATTTCCCCCATTGTTCCTCTCGGGTTTCTTCTTACTTGAAGGAAAGAAAAGAAACAGTTATATTTAATAACTGCTGGTCTCGGTTAATAAACGCATCTTCTGGTGTTCCACAAGGAAGCCACCTTGGTCCAGTTTTGCTCCTGTTGTTCTGAAGCGCTGCAAGCCGTTGATGTACGCTAATGATGTCAAACTTTTAATACCTATCCGCTTACCCGTGGATCGGGCATTTCTTCAGGCGTATCTGAATAGTCTAGTTGGTTGGTGTAATGTAAACGCCTTGTCACTAAACCTACCCAAGTGCAAGTTCATGTGCTTTACAAGAAGTCCTTCCAATCCCATCATTATGCTATTGGCGATTATATATTCAAGCAAGTCACTAACTTTATAGAGTTAGGCGTTACAATGGACCCAAAACTCGATTTTAAATTTCATATTGAATCTTGCGTGAATTGGACTAAAAGTACTTTGGCTTTCGTTAAACGTTGGTCTAAAGAATTCAATGACCCATACGTTACAAAAACTCTTTTTGATGACAATTTGTGATCGGACACACCTATTGGATGGGTAGAAGCACTGCTACAACAACAACAACAAAACCTTATATGGGTTAACCGGGGATTGCCCGTATCGCTTTAAATGTATGAAAACATTTATTGCAAGCAATTTTTAATTTTATAATTTATTTAATAATTTGGGAAAAATTTTAACAACGTGGCATCAGGGTGGACAAGGCGACAGCTGTTTCGATTATACCTTGTAAATCTCTTCAAAGCCTTTTCTCCCGGGAGTAGGAGTGCGGGTTCGACTCCCATTCCCGGGAGAAAAGGCTTTGAAGAGATTTACAAGGTATAATCGAAACAGCTGTCGCTTTGTCCGTCCTGATGTCACGTTGTTTAAATTTTTCCCAAATTATTAAATAAACAACAATAACTCTTTTTATATCATTGGTCAGGCCTATTTTGGAATACGCTTCAATAATTTGGAATCCCCATTATTAGGTTCATTCTGACAAGCTGGAATCGGCCCAGAAACAATTTTTGCTTCAAAACACTTACCGTGGGACCTTCCCCCCTACTGCAACCGGTTAAAACTACTACAGTTACCCACGTTACAGAGCCGCAGGGAGATGCTTGGCGTCTTATTTATTGTAAAACTTATAAGTGGATCGATAAATAGTTCATTTTTGCTTGGTGAAATCAAGTTGAATGTTCCAATTAGGCCATCTAGACACTTTCTTTCAATTTTTGAATTCGAATTATGAAATGCACGAACCACTTCGCTGTTTGTGTCATGATTTCAAGAAAAAACTCTAAAAATTTTGACGCCTGTGACTCATTTCTTAGTATTAAAAAATATCTTTTAACTACATTAAATTTGTAATTTGAAATGAAGCAAAGAACGCTAAACCGTGATAATACTGTTCAACCCTCTGTTTTAAATATGAAGTACCAGTTATTGGAAACTTGTTTGCAAAATTGTGATTTGATCATTATTTTGATATGTACATATGTACATATGTACTCAAATTTATTCTGTATAAATTGTATCTACTATTAATTTGCACTATTGTTGTCAATTTCATAAATTCACATGTGCCCCTACTGGGCAAACAGCTCCCTCATGAGTACTTTGTGTGAGGCTTTTTTGAGATACTTCCAAGAATTCATACATTTTAACTTCTGCTTACTTTTAGTTTGAATTTGAAATTGTCAAGGGTTTAATTAAATACTGTTTAATATTATTTTGAAATTGATGACTGCATATGTTATTTATATCGGACATTATATCTTTTAATTAAGGGTCTGTATATTTGGTCTGTATGATTGTTTAATTTGTACTGATAAATAAAATTAAAAAATTAAAAAAATTTTATCTCGGGAACGATTTGGTATGACCACATGCGACCTTCTAGGCCATCCCGCCCTCCCACCCCCTAGATCCATGAGGAGTTCGGGGTCGCCCCAGAACCTCGGCTGTTAATGAAACAGGATTCGCCACAGATGGATGAGGTTGACAATTGGATTTGGAGAAGTTATATATTGCGCTGGTAACCCCTTGAAAGGGTTGCACAACACAACCCCTTGAATCTATTTGGTATTTTAGTCACCTCTTACGACAGGTGGAGGTGCAGAAAGTCGTTTCCTCTATTTGGTCCTGTACGTCATCTTATTTACAACATGGACACGCCAAATGTCGACCATATTGAACATGCACGACGATGGTACCTCGCTACCGACTGTCTTACACCTAAAAATCTTGGGTGTGACGTTCGATCAGGATCAAAATTTTGGAGAGCATGCAGCGCAATTGTACCGAAAATCCAGAGCCGTAATAAAATCCTCAAATCTCTTGCCGGCAGCACTTAGGGTAAAGATAAAGAATGGCCAGCCGATTGCATGCCACGCGTCCCCGATATGGTCGCCAAGCCTAAAGGGTACTCACACATAGACGATTTTGGCATTTGGCCCAGAGCACTCCGTGTGATGTAACCATCCCCTTACACGTGACACACTTGTAAGAGTGTGACCGTCCTAAAAGATTATTTTCCGGCACGGGCAGCAAAATCATTTCTCTGGACAGGGATTAGGTACTGGCCCCGGATTGGCTGCCTTGGGAACAGAAATGACATTCGAACAGCATATTCAATCAAATAAGTAAATTGTAATAAGGAATTAGCTTCGAAGGATGCGCCCTTTTTAGCTAGCTCACTTTCATAATTACACACGGTTTCACTTAAAATCCTATTGCTCCTCGTCACGTTAAGTACTTCGTGTGAATCTACATAACCATTATGGTCCTACCGCTATCTTGTACTGTAGCGATAAAGACACTTCCCGCAGGTTTTGGGGAGTGCTGTCGATGTTGATGATCCTTTGCCGGACATAGATTCGCCAAGTTCCGGCAACAAGCACCACTAGCTCGACAGTTTTCGGTTTTTCGTTATCTTTGATAGGCGCAAAATTTTTTTCCCGCCTTTGAATCAATTATACAGTGGTCAAAATGCGTTTTTTGACACATCTCCCCAGTCGATCGTTGTTCTATCTTACTTACTTTTACCTTATTTCCGCGCCAAACATCTTTCTACATAATGGTAAAAGTCTAAAATAGGGGTCGACCGCTATTACGCGTCCAAAAATATCGAGAGGTGGCAAAAAACGCGTATTGACCTCGACAACAATAATTCGAAGGCGGAAAAGAAAAGTTGTATCTCCGTCCGGAGTTGAAATTGGCAATTTTCATGTGGTTGTTGTGCACTGAACAAAATGTGTGCAAAGGGATATTACACGCATTTAATTTTGATCCCACCCCATTGGTGGAACGGCCAGCGTAATTTTTTATAAGCACGGCCAAAGGCCGCCAACGCAGAAAGCTGTTCTGCGTCTTTTGACAACTCTCTCTCAGCATTTTTGAAGGTAACGTTTTACAAGACGGCGCACTACCTAATTTTTATCGAAAATTATCAAAGGTCGTATCAAAAGTCATCTTGCTTAACATGTTGAAATACTTTTGAAAAGCCTTCACTCTTTTTTCTTTTCTCCTCTCCTTTCAAATCTTATATCTTTCTCTCTACTATTTTTACATAAATATATTTAATATTATGTTACTTTAACATCACACACTGTAAATAAAACGGTAATAGTCTAGTTGAGGGGTCGACTGCTAATACGCTACCAAAATATCTAGAGAGGTGTTCAACGACGCGTCTTGACATCAGTATTAATAATCCAAAGGCGGAAAATAAAAATTTTAACGCGTTGAAAAGATATTAACGAAAAACCGAAAAAAGATCCGCGGGTACCTCCGACACCGGGGGTCGGATCCATAGTATTTTTGCGCAGAACACCTGTCTGCGTTGGGCGCTTCTGCGCTTATAAAAAATAATCCTGGGCTACGCCATGCCAAGTCCGGGTATGTGGTATAACCGTGGCTACCGCCACGGTGTTGCACAATTTTTTTTGTGGGATACGAACACAACAACAACCACATGGAAATCGCCTACTTCAACTGCAAATATCTCCGGACAGAGATAAAATTTTTCTTTTCCGTCTTCGGATTATTGTTCTCGAGATTAATATGACACCTCTCTGGATATTTTAGGTAGCGTATTAGCAGTCGACCCCTCAACTAGACTATTGCCAATAAAACTTATGGTTGTTGTGTTTGGAATTTATAAATAAATAAAGGTACACAATGGTAATACCATAGAGGCCAGAACCATGTGTAGCAGCTTGCGATTTGGTATTAATTATTTGTAATTGCTCCGTATTTTCAATTAAAATTGGTTTGAAATGGCACCACGCCAGGTTATTTCCAAATTGACTTGAGTTGAATTATTTATTTTCCATTAAAATTTGTTGGTGTTCTGTCCAATCTTCAGGTAAAGATGTGGCAGAGATTGTTAATCTCTATTTGCCAGGTTATTTCAAGTTGAAATTAGATAAGTTATTAATTCATTTAGTAAATTAATGGATATTTTTTCCAATCTTCAAGATCAAAATATGTTCAATTTTTGGTTGCTTGATTTTTGTAAGAAAATTTTTGTCATTTTTGGTGTTATATGTATATCAGAAAGTTTGATTTTTGTTCCAAAATTTCTTTCGTATTCTTTTATTAAAATTGTTGGTATTTGTCCAATATGGCACCTCGCCAGTCACAGAATTAGTAATGTAATTAAAATTATTTATCCATGTTCAAAGCGAAATTTAATTTTTGCAATAAAAATTGCAGTTTGGTTTATGCACTGAGTATTGCATAATATGTAAACCGAGCTGCTTATTCAGCATAAAGTATATATGCGACCAATTTTCCCTCGTAGTATATATTGTTCTTGTCGAATTCTGATCGAACAGCTGGCAGACGAAAGTTATTTCTGTTTCTTGTGTCGTAATCATGAACCTCGTTGTTGTGTGTTACTCGGTCATTTAAATATTTCGGCAGGTTGCCTAGTTTCATGTTGTGTATGAATTTTAGAGTGTAGTATACAATGAGTTGCCTTAAGGCTTGGTTTCCTCGAAAGCGGTGCCGCTATATAGCGGCCGTTACATAGCGGTAGAGTGCGTTGTCAAAAATATTGCAATATGAAAGTAATTATGTGGAAACTAAGAAGATGGTGAAGTTCACCGCAACGTAATACAGCGGCCGGGCATAAACAACCCTGACGTCATGACGGCAGAAACTCGTTCATCACCGTTTTTTCTCACCGCTATTGTCAAAGCGGTGAATATTTTGTCAAATATTTCAAATTATTTATAAAATAAACCACGATTCAATCCCATGGTTCAACTATATGGTTGGCTCATCTGTACAAAAACAAAATGTGTTAGTTCAGATTGTCAAAAGCTGCGTGTTGGTGTTATGCGAATGGAATGGAATGAAATCATAAAAACTTAGCAGTTTTTGTGTATAGTAAGGAAATTTTTCAATGTGTTGGTTTCATTTTGCGTTTGTCATCTCCTTTTGACAATCCCATCAACCATGCAATGACAAAAATAAAATCAGCTGATGAGATGAGCCAACCATATAATTGAGCATGATTCAATCACAAGAGGTTTGCTCGACTAACAAATTTTTTGACAATTGCAGCCATTTTGCTCCCATGTCGAATTGACATCCGTTAACTGTGTTGTTCCTTTGCGATTTTTCGAAAAATATTAGTAGTAGAAAAAAAGCAATCAGCATACAAATACCCTAAAGTACTGAACTGCATAATTCCTTTGAATAATTTTTTTTTATTTTATAGTGATTTTATTAACTATTAGTGTGGCTGAACGTAGTGTAACGAATTTACTGAAATTCCGCTTATTCCAAATCTTCTTCTAACGTTCGAATCGCTAAACTGTTGAATAAATAACTCCAATATTGAATAATGCAAAAAATGGTCTTTATTAGACTACTTGACAATAACACTTACACTTCGCAACTTATAGCTTGCTTAAATCAAACTGATTGTCGTGCCTCTACTGTTGCTGTCTTTTATACTCTGTGATTTCTCGTTCGCATACTTCTAGGCGCTTCCATTTCTAGAATTTACTAGTTAGTTATCAGCTATAAAATTACTACATTTATAGCTTCTCATATGCGCGTGTATATGTGATGATACTTGCACAATTATAATTGCCTACTTTTGGGAGCATCTCAGATAAGATATATGCATGTGTTTGTGCGTCTCTTCTCCGCTGCATGTACGTACATATATGTAGACATAATGATTGATTTATTGATGTGCATACAAGTCACTGCTAGCATCGGCTTAAAGATGATAGTATCCCTTAGTGTTGCTAATATTCGTCACAATAGGTTATTTTATGAAAAGTACGGACACCAAGGAATCGGGCACTTTTGTAAACCTATGAACATACAAAACCTTAAACGCTTCAAAATTCATCGTTCAAAGTCAAAAACTCGACAAGTAAATAGATTCACGTAAAAATGTCATTAGTAAATAATGGAGTTGGCATTACGAAATGTATCATTGAGCATGTTAACTTATTCATTCCGTATGTTCGGAACATTCACCTCCAGCTAAGGATTTGTGGAATCCGTTTATATTTGGAATTTTATGTATATACTATTTTATATATTCGGATCTCGTGAGGTAGTATCAAACGAACGTGTTCCAAATATTCTAAATTAACGTTTTATCCGGAGCACTTCCATGAGTTCTTAACGGAAAAGAGTTTTCCGGAATTTCAGAATAAAAAGGTGACTACTCCCTGTGTAGCAGTACCACACAAAAGCTTAACTCTTCTGTCAAATTCAAGGCCGGAATATAAAGTTCTAAGACAATAAGCCATTTTCTTTTATTTATTTTTTTGTCAGTTTATTGCGGCTGCTGAGTAGAGTATCACCACATGTCGGCTGCCTGATCAAAATTGTCCTATCTCAAAATATTTTTCAAAAACTTCGTATTTCAGAATGTCACAAAAATGCCCTATATTAGAATTTGTTTGAATAACGCTTTATCTATGAATGGTTTTCATTAACTTCCTCTTATGTCAAAATGCCTTGAACTTATACTCAGATAGGGAGTTTATTAAACAAATTTTGAGATAGTGTATTTTTGAATAAAATTCTAACGTATAACAAACAAATTCTGAAATAATGACCAAACCAACGTAACTCTTTAACAATTCACGAAACATATAGTAGAAAATAAATGATTTCCCCCAAAACCAGATGGCATTTACAAATATATTATCACTACTAATATACTACTAAAAGTAATTTTCTACTACAATTTTCGCTGAAGGGAATTGAATTATTCCCCGTTTTCCTTACATCGTAAAAGTAACCCGTACAGATTTTTAAACTTGGGAGTGTCAAAGCTCTGTCATCATTGGAGAACAAACTCTGGTAATTGAATCATGAAAATAAGCAACATTTTTGAATTGACATTTTTTTCTTCTGAGTTTATTAAAAGAAAAATTATAAAAAAACTAAAAAAAAACATGCAAAAATAAAATTAACTTTTGCAACTCGTCTGCCGTAACAGTTCGTAGTTTCCAACAAAGCGTTGCCGCTAGAAACGGTGAGTATACCGCCGCTCTTTAGCGGTCGTAACATAGCGGTACCGCTTTTGGAGGAAACCAAGCCTTTACACTCAGTCACTTTAAACTTTCTAGCATTTCATTTATTGGGGTATCATATCGTTTTCTAAGAATAAACCGCATTGCTTCATTTTGCTTCACCTGTAGCTCTGCAATGTTCGAGTCGGCTAACATGAATAATATCGTAGGACAGTATATGAAATGAGGTTCTGTAATGGACCTATAAACCATAATTTTATAATATTTGCTGACGTGCTTGCATGTCCGGAACATACATTTTTTTTTGATATTTTTGCCTCTGTATATTTAAGATGCTCATCGAACTTGAGTTTCTCAACAATTATGATTCCTAGGTATTTGTATTTCTTCTGCATTCTTTCTTCTCATGGTCATCCATTTCGTTTTTTCAATATTTATTTTAAGCTTATTTTGACCCAACCAGTTATATACAGCATCCAAGTCGGCTTGCATTTTAGACATAGCTTCTATCTCCGACAAAGAACTCATTGTCAATAATGCATCATCCACGAAGAATCGTATCTTGCAGTGGCTAAGACAGTTCCTTATATCGTTTATATATACAATGAATAATATTGCAACAAGAACAGATCCTTATGGAAGACCTATGTCAACATCAACTTCCGGCGGCGATGCGCTTCTAATTATGGTTTTCTGTTTTCTGCCAGTAAGGTAGCTTTTAAACCACTGCGGTGCTGTATTAAGTACCCCAATGTTATGCAGTTTCCTCAGTAGGATGACTCTATCGATGGTTTCAAATGCCCTTTTTAGGTCCAGGAAGACCGACACTGTTACTAACTTGTTTGACAGGCTTTCTTTCCATTCTGCTATAGCCAGGTTTAGCGCGGTTTCACAAGTGTTTGGTTCTGAACCCTGATTGTTCACATATGATAATTTTCGGTGAAATGAGGGAGGAAGACGGTTTCTTATGTCTTCGCTACTGCCGAAAGGAGTGATATCGATCGATATAACTCGTCTTCGTTAGCTGTTTTACCAGGCTTTAGTAGTGGAATTATCCTTGCCATTTTATAGTGTTCGGGAATGACAAAGGACTTCAGCGACAGGTTGAAAACGTGCGTTGGGTAGTTTATTCCCTCAGCGCTATAGTGTTTTAGCACTGGCGTGTCTATTCTGTCTGGGCTTATTGATTTGGAGGGCTTGGCCTTGTGTATGGCTTCTTCAACCTCTGTGGGAGTGATGGTAATGGTACGTCGTGTTTGTGTTTATGTGCCCGTTGGGCGTTGGGTTCGGGGCGACGAACGTTGGGTTCTAACCAAGAACAGCCCGAACTATGCAACCATGTTTTACACGTGACACACTGGCAAGAGTATGACCGTCTGGGATAAATCCTTTTCCGACATATGCAGCAGAACCACAGCCTGGGACCGGGCGTTAGGTTCAATTCCTTCCCGGAACAGGAGGGTATGGAGCAGTCCAGCTGCGAGGAGCTGCTCCGAGAATAACAATTTGTTGGAGGGACGCAACAAATTAAATGGAGCTACACTGAAATGGTAGCCCTTGGTCTGGAAAAAAAATGCCAAGTCGGTCCGGTGCAATTAACCGGCTGCCGTGAGAAGCGTTATCCGTTGAACAGTATTATCGCTACTGGCGACAGGCAGGAGAGGTATGAGTCGATAAGAATCTCCTATGTTAGCTGGTTTCACAGGCTTTAATAGCGGAACCACTCCGGCCATTTTCCACTTTTCGGGGATGACGAAGATGGACAAGGGCAGGTTGAAGACTTGACCTATCATTTAAATCCCTCTTTCTAAGTCTTTTGAGAATCGGCTTGTCTGGGCCTACTGCTTTAGATGGTATAGCATGAACGATGGCATCTTCATCCTCTTTGGCGGTGACGGTAATATGGGGCGCGCTGCCTTAATGCTTGTGTGCTCGTCTGTTAGACAGCCGACGAGCTTTGTCAACCGTAGAATCCATTAAATATTGTCGGCAGAAAGCAGGCGCGCATTTTTTCGCAACCGACAGCACTTTATCGCCGAAGGCGATGTATATTTTGTCATTGTGCTTAGGCAGGTCCGATAGGGACTTTACGGTAGATCATAGCTTACCCACACCGGCAGAAAGGTTACAATTCTTTGAGTGCTCCTCCCATTTCACCCGCTTGTGTTCATCCACAAGCAATGTAATGCGTTGGTTTATATCCCTTATTTGGGGGTCGCCGGGATGTGGTGCTTTATAAGGTCACCTTCTGTCGCTAGAGTTGCGGCCTCCGCTGGAAAATGTGTCTGGATTCTTCCGGCGGGAATGAAACGAGCCGAAGCGGATTCAATAACCTTGCGGAAAGCACGCTCTCTTTACGGGCAACAGTCGGGATAGGGAGAGCAGCAAAACGATTATCTGTATAAGTTTTGTAATCTTTCCACTTTCCTTTTTGAAATTGATGAAAGTCCGTTTTTCAGTAGTAAAGAAGTCGGCAGATCGCTCGAGCGAAAGGAGTATGGATAGGTGGTGGGATGCCAATGTTACCATCGACTGCCAGTTGACGCAGTTAACTAGTCCTTCGCTCACGATTGAAATGTCTAGGTACTTGTGACAGCTTCCTAACATACGTATGGGGGCGTTGTTGCTGTAGCGATAAGGACACTCCCCGAAGGCCTTGGTGAGTGTTATCGATGTTGATGGTCTTTTGCCGTATGCAGATCCGGTACGTTCCGTTAGTTAAGTTAAGAAGTTGACGTTATTTATACAGATTTTTAAGACTAATTGTGAATTTGACGTTATTTATACAGATTTTAGTAGGCATTTGATAAAGTTTCCCATTCCATACTTTATTCAAATTTGATCGGTTAGGATTTCCCCCATTGTTCCTCTCGGGTTGCTTCTTACTTGAAGGAAAGAAAAGAGAACAGTTATATTTAAAAACTGCTGGTCTCGGTTAATAAACGCATCTTCTGGTGTTCCACGAGGCAGCCACCTTGGTCCAGTTTTGCTCCTGTTGTTCTGAAGCGCTGCAAGCCGTTGATGTACGCTGATGATGTCAAACTTTTAATGCCTATCCGCTTACCCGTGGATCGGGCATTTCTTCAGGCGTATCTGAATAGTCTAGTTGGTTGGTGTAATGTAACGCCTTGTCACTAAACCTACCCAAGTGCAAGTTCATGTGTTTTACAAGGAAGTCCTTCCAATCCCATCATTATGCTATTGGCGATTATATATTCAAGCAAGTCACTAACTTTATAGAGTTATGCGTTACAATGGACCCAAAACTCGATTTAAATTTCATATTGAATCTTGCGGTGAATTGGTCTAAAAATACTTCGGCTTTCGTTAAACGTTGGTCTAAAGAATTCAATGACCCATACGTTACAAAAACTATTTTTGATTTAGGAGTGCGGGTTCGA
Source organism: Eurosta solidaginis (assembly GCA_029619165.1). Lineage (NCBI taxonomy): Eukaryota > Metazoa > Arthropoda > Insecta > Diptera > Tephritidae > Eurosta > Eurosta solidaginis. Next base: position 13,386 of record JARSSU010011760.1, read on the forward strand.
CTCCCATTCCCGGGAGAAAAGGCTTTGAAGAGATTTACAAGGTTATAATCGAAACAGCTGTCGCCTTGTCCGTCCTGATGTCACGTTGTTTAAATTTTTCCCAAATTATTAAATAAACAACAATAACTCTTTTTATATCATTGGTCAGGCCTATTTTGGAATAACGCTTCAATAATTTGGAATCCCCATTATTAGGTTCATTCTGACAAGCTGGAATCGGCCCAGAAACAATTTTGCTTTTTGCTTAAAACACTTACCGTGGGACCTTCCCCCCTACTGCAACCGTTAAAACTACTACAGTTACCCACGTTACAGAGCCGCAGGGAGATGCTTGGCGTCTTATTTATTGTAAAACTTATAAGTGGATCGATAAATAGTTCATTTTTGCTTGGTGAAATCAAGTTGAATGTTCCAATTAGGCCATCTAGACACTTTCTTTCAATTTTTGAATTCGAATATGAAATGCATGAACCACTTCGCTGTTTGTGTCATGATTTCAAGAAAACTCTAAAAAATTTGACGCCTGTGACTCATTTCTTAGTATTAAAAATATCTTTTAACTACATAAATTGTATTTGAAATGAAGCAAAGAACGCTAAACCGTGATAATACTGTTCACCCTCTGTTTTAATATGAAGTCCCAGGAATTGGAAACTTGTTTGCAAATTGTGTTTTGATCATTATTTGATATGTACATATGTACTCAAATTATTCTGTATAAATTGTGTCTACTATTAATTTGCACTATTGTTGTCAATTTCATAAATTCACACGTGCCCCCTACTGGGCAAACAGCTCCCTCATGAGTACTTTGTGTGAGGCCTTTTGAGATACTTCCAAGAATTCATACATTTAACTCTGCTTACTTTAAGTTTTGAATTTGAAATTGTCAAGGGTTTAATTAAATACTGTTTAATATTATTTTGAAATTGATGACTGCATATGTTATTTATATCGGACATTATATCTGTTAATTAAGGGTCTGTATATTTGGTCTGTATGATTGTTTAATTGTACTGATAAATAAAATTAAAAATTAAAAAAAAATGTATCTCGGGAACGATTTGGTATGACCACATGCGACCTTCTAGGCCATCCGCCCTCCCACCCCTAGATCCATGAGGAGTTCGGGGTCGCCCCAGAACCTCGGCTGTTAATGAAACAGGATTCGCCACAGATGGATGAGGTTGACAATTGGATTTGGAGAAGTTATATATTGCGCTGGTAACCCTTGAAAGGGTTGCACAACACAACCCTTGAATCTATTTGGTATTTAGTCACCTCTTACGACAGGTGGAGGTGCAGAAAGTCGGTCCTCTATTTGGTCCTGTACGTCAATCTTATTTACAACATGGACACGCCAAATTTCGACCATATTGAACATGCACGACGATCTTGGGTGTAGACGTTCGATCAGGATCAAAATTTTGGAGAGCATGCAGCCGCACAATTGTACCGAAAATCCAGAGCCGTATAAAATCCTCAAATCTCTTGCCGGCAGCACTTAGGGTAAAGATAAGGAATGGCCAGCCGATGGCATGCCACGCGTCCCCGATATGGTCGCCAAGTTTTAAAGGGTACTCACACATAGACGATTTTGGGCATTTGGCCCAGAGCACTCACGTGTGATGTAACCACCCCTTACACGTGGACACACTTGTAAGAGTGTGACCGTCCTAAAAGAGTCTTTCCGGCACAGGCAGCAAAATCATTTCTCTGGACAGGGATTAGGTACTGGCCCCGGATTGGCTGCCTTGGGAACAGAAATGACATTCGAACAGCATATTCAATCAAATAAGTATAAATTGTAATGAAGGATTAGCTTCGAAGGATGCGCCCTTTTTAGCTAGCTCACTTTCATAATTACACACGGTTTCACTTAAAATCCTATGTTCCTCGTCACGTTAAGTACTTCGTGTGAATCTACCTAACCATTATGTCCTACCGCGAGGTGGTACTGTAGCGATAAATGACACTTCCGCAGGTTTGGGCGAGTGCTGTCGATGTGATGATCCTTTCCGCCGGCACATAGATCGCCAAGTTCCGTGTGCAACAAGCAAGCACCACTAGCTCGACAGTTGTTCGTGTTTTCGTTTATCTTTGATAGGCGCAAAATGCGTTTCCCGCCTTTGAATCAATTATACAGTGGTCAAAATGCGTTTTTTGACACATCTATCCCAGTCCGATTGTGTTCTATCTTACTACTTTTACCTTATCTTCCGCGCCAAACATCTTTCTTACATAATGGCTAAAAGTCTAGAATAGGGTCGACCGCTATTACGCGTCCATAAAATATGCGAGAGGTGCCAAAAAACCAGCGTATCGACCTCGACAACAATAATCGAAGGCGGTTTCTTTTTTTTTTCTTTCTTTTTTTTTTTTTTTTTTTTTCTTTTTTTTTTTTTTTTTTTGGAAAAGAAAAGTTGTATCTCCCGCGCCGAGTTGAAATTTCCCGGCCCTCCCACATTTTCATGTGTTGCCTCTGCTGCACTATTGAAAATAATATAGTGTGATCACGCAAGGGATTTTATACGCATTAAAATTTGATCCCCACCCCATTGTGGACCGGCCAGCGTAATTTTTATCAAGCCACTGGCCAAAGCCGACCCGCCCAACGCAGAAAGGCTGTTACTGTCGTCTTTTGAACAACTCTCTCTCAAGCATTTGGAAGGTACGTAACGTTTTACAAGACGGCGCAATAACTAGATTTTTTATCTGAAATTATCAAAGGTCGTATCAAAAGTCATCTCTGCTTAAAACATGTTGAAATACTTTTGGAAACGCCTTCACTCTTTTTTCTTTTCTCCTCTACTTTCAAATTATATATCCTTTCCTCTCACTATTTTTACATAAAATATTTAATATTATGTTACTTAACATCACACACTGTAAATAAAACGGTAATAGTCTAGTTGAGGGGGCGACTGCAATACGCTACAAAAATTATCTAGAGAGGTGTCCAACGACGCGTCTGACATCAGTATTAATAATCCGAAGAGCGAAAAAAATAAAAAATTTTTAACTCGGTGAAAAGATATTAACGAAAAACCGGAAAAAAAGATCCGCGGGTACCTCCGACACCGGGGGTCGGATCCATAGTATTTTGCGCAGAACAAGCTTCCTGCGTGGGCGGCCTTCTGCCGCGCTTATAAAAAATAATCCTGGGCTAGCCATTCCAAGTAGGGTATGTGGTATAACCGCCCCCCCCCCATGGCTACGGTGGTACACCAATTTTTTTTCGTGGGGTACTAACACAACAACATCCACATGGAAATCGCCAACTCAACTGGCCAAATATCTCCGGACAGAGATAAATTTCTTTTCGTCTTCGGATTATGTTCTCGAGATTATATGACACCTCTCTGGGATATTTTAGGTAGCGTATTAGCAGTCGACACCTCAACCTAGAACTATTGCCAATAAAACTTATGGTTGTTGTGTTGAAATTTGTAAATAAATAAAAGGTAATACACAATGGTAATACCATAGAGGCCAGAACCATGGTAGCAGCTTGCGATTTGGTATTTAATTATTGAATTGCTCCGTATTTTCAATAAAATGGGTTTTGTAAAATGGCACCACGCCAGGTATTTCCAAATTGGACTTTACGTTGAATTATTTATTTTCATTAAATTTGTTGGTGTTCTGTCCCAATCTTCAAGTAAAGATTGGCAGAGATTGTAATGTCTATTCGCCAGGTTATTTTGCAAGTTGAAATTAGATAAGATTAATTCATTTAGTAAATTAATGGGATATGTTTTCAAATCTTAAAGATTCACAATATGTTCAATCTTTTGGTTGTTGATTTTGAAGGAAAGTATTTCTGTTCTTTGTCGTAATCAAAACCTCGTGTTGTGTGGTACTCGGTCATTTTAATATTTCGGCAGTGTTGCCTAGTTTCATGTTGTGTTTATGAATTTTAGAGTGGTAGTATACAATGAGTTTGCCTTAAGCTTGTTTCCTCGAAAGCGGTGCCGCTATTATAGGGCCGTTCGTTACATAGCGGTAGAGTGCGTTGTCAAAAATATTGCAATATGAAAGTA
>JARSSU010011761.1:0-28693 GCA_029619165.1 Eurosta solidaginis
GTAAACACGTGCAATTACTGGCATATGCTGATGACATTGGTATCATCGGCCTAAACACCCGCGCTGTTAGTTCTGCTTACTCAAAACTGAAAAAAGAAGCGGTAAAGATGGGTTTGATGGTGAATGAGGACAAAACGAAGTACCTGCTGTCATCGAGCAAAGAGTCAGCGCATATGCGCCTTGGTAACCACGCTACTGTTGGCAGCCATAATTTCGAAATATTAAAAGACTTCGTTTATTAGGGAATCAGCATCAACACTAGCAACAAATGGGCACTGAAATCCAGCGAATAATCAATCTTGCAAATAAATGCTACTTTGGACTAGGTAGGCAATTGAAAAGTAAAGTCCTCTCTTGGCGAACGAAAGTCATACTCTACAAGTCACTTATCATAACCGTCCTGCTATAAGGGGCAGAAGCATGGACCATGACAACAGCAGATGAAGCGGCTTTGGGAGTGTTCGAGAGAAAAGTTCTTCGAAAGATTTATGGACCTCTACGCGTTGGCGATGGCGAGTACCGAAGAAGATTTAATGATGAACTGTGCGAGCTATACGCAGACGTCCACATAGTCCAGCGAATTTAAACGCAGCGACTGCGCTGGCTAGGCCATGTTATGCGAATGAAAGATGATGCTCCGGCCAAGTAATTGTTTCTATCGGAACCCGCCTATGGAAGCAGATGTAGAGGGCGGGCCCCACTCCGTTGGAAGGACCAGGTGGAAAACGGTTTAAACTCCCTTGGTGTGACCAACTGACGCCGGTTGGCGGAGCGAAGGAGCGACTGGCGCGCCTTGTTGGACGATTAAGCGCCAATTAAGTAAGTAAGTAATATGTGTGCTAAATAAAAATTAGCAAATTCGGTTGACGAACACGCCCACTTAAAAAAAAATTTTTTTAATAAAATTTTAACAAAAAATGTAATATCTTTACATATATAAATAAATAAAATAAGAATTTTTAACGCATGTGTGAAGTCTGTTTTGTTGCACGGCTCGGAAACTTGGCTCGTAACTGCTGAAACTAAAGCCAAGCCACAGTCCTTCATTAACCGCTGCTTGAGAAATATAATGCAGATATGGTAGCCGAGAACGATATCGAACGAAGAGTTATGGAGGCTGACCAACCAAACCAGTGTACATATTGAAATACGGAAGCATAAATATGGCTGGATAGGCCACATATTACGAAAGCCATACGATGACGTTGCACATGCTCCCTTAACCTGGAATCCTCAAGGAACACGATGCAGGGGCCGACCAAAGACGACTTGGAGGAGAACGGTTCTTCAGGAAACTGGCAAATCGTTTAACGAATTAAGACAAATAGCACGAAATAGAGATAATTGGAAAACTTTTGTTGAATCCTTAAGCTCCTAATGGAGTATGGAAAAAAATAATAATAATAATGATAATAATAAATAATATAAGTAAATTATGTCAACATTCAACTGCAGTAATGATATGGTGCAACAAAATACAAAAATAAAAGAAAATTTCAAAATGAGCGTGGCTCCACCCTTTTTCATTTAATTTGTCTAAAATACTTTTAATGCCATAAGTCGAATAAAAATTTACCAATCTTCGTGAAATTTGGTAGGGGAATAGATTCTATAACGATAACTGTTTTCTGTGCAAAAGGGCGAAATCGGTTGAAGCCACGCCCAGTTTTTATACACAGTCGACTGTCTGTCCTTCCGCTCGGCCGATAACACGATAACTTGAGCAAAAATCGATATATCTTTACTAAACCTAGTTCACGTTCTTATCTGAAATCGCTTTATCTTGGTATAAAAAATGGCCGAAATCCAACAATGACCACACCCACTTTTTCGGTATCTAAAATTACGAAAAATGAAAAAATGCCATAATTCTAAACCAAGTATGAACTAAGGCCCACTCCCTTTTAAAATAATCATTAACACCTTTCATTTGATACCCATATTGTACAAACACATTCTAGAGTCACCCCTGGTCAACCTTTATGGCGATATCTCGAAAAGGCGTCCCCCTATAGAACTAAGGCCCACTTCCTTTTAAATAATCATTAACACCTTCCATTTTCTACCCATGTCATACACACCCTAGGTTCATTTTCCTACATTGTGATTTTCACTTCTTTTGTCTCCAAAGCTCTCAGCTGAGTATGCAATGTTTGGTTACACCCGAACTTAGCCTTCTTTACTTGTTATACTCAGCGTGCTTTGCACACAGAGTATATTAACTTTGATTCGATAACGGTTGGTTGTACAGGTATAAATGAATCGAGATAGATATAGACTTCCATATATCAAAATCATCAGTATCGAAAAAAAAATCATTGAGCCATGTGCGTCCGTCCGTTCGCCTGTCCGTTAACACGATAACTTGAGTAACTATTGAGATATCTTCACCAAATTTGCACACGAGCTTATCTGCACCCAGAATAGATTGGTATTGAAAATGAGCGAAATCGGATGATAACCACGCCCACTTTTTATATATATAACATTTTGAAAACACCCAAAACCTGATTATTTAGTAAATAATACACTTAGAATGTTGAAATGACATGTGGATTGATGTTGAATCTTGAAAAAAAATAGAAAAACTTTTTTAAAATGGGCGTGGCACCGCCCACTTGTGATAAAATCAATTTTACTAATATTATTTATCATAAATCAAAAATCTGTAAACCTATCGTAACAAAATTCGGCAGAGAGGTTGCCTTTACTATAGGGAATGCTTTAACCACGCCCACTTTTATATACAGGATTTTTAAAAGGGTCGTGGACGAATAAAATAGGCTATATCTTTGCAAAAAAGAGATTAATATCAATGGTATTTCATTTCCCAAGTGGATTTATAACCATTGTTGTTCGCTCAACCAGATAGTTTTCGAGATATTAGCTTATCATTTCAGATTTTTGTTTTTTTTATGAAAAAATATGAAAAAAATTACTTTTTGCGAGGGCAGCATTCCAAAACCATAACTTTTTTCCAGATATTTTTTCCTTACGTAAAGCTCTGTTTAATTATAAAAAAGATAAGCTATCATCGAAGAAAATCGATGCAAAACTACATAAGTTATAAGCGATCAAATAAAAATACCCAGGTTGCGCAATTTCAACGTATACCTCAACACGTATGTATGGTATAAATAAGAGTGAAATATCTAGCTATGCTCTGTTTCTGTTTAGTGAAAAGTTCAATTTATGAATGAAATTGCCCATATTTTTAACTTTTTTTTTAAATTTATTTATGTGTATACTATATTCCAACAATCTTTACCTTAATTTGATTTTACTATGTAGTCGAAATAATTATGTGTTCTACTTTGAAGCTTATTCAGTTTAGGATCGGTTTCTCTTTTGAGAAACCAGTAGTAATCACCCATAATTGCGACGTCCCAGAATCCTTGATATCGATTCTCAATTAGTTTCATTTTCTGATGAAACCTTTCGCCATGTTCGTCTCTTTCGTCGCCAAGATTTGCCGGAAAAAAGCTCAAATGTGAGTGCAGAAAGTGAATTTTTAAGGACATATTTGCGCCTGGAAAGTAAATATTAATTAGGTAAACAAGTTATAGAATTTTGGGAAATTAATTTTAATAAGCCTTTAATATATACCCATTTTCGCATAATTATTGATTAAGTCGTTCACTATCTGCTCGTAGTTAGGGCTTTTGTGTCTACCGAGAAAAGAAGCAATGACCTTTTCAAAGGATTCCAACGCTGCTGCCTCAACTGATGAGAGTAGTCCTTTGAATTGATTATTGTTGATCAACTTTTTTATTTGTGGTCCAATAAAAATACCTTCCTTTATCTTGGCTTGAGAAATATCTGGAAAAATTTGTTTTCAAATAGTCGAATGCTTCGCCTTCTTTGTCCAAAGCCTTAACAAAGTTTTTAATTAGACCGAGCTTGATGTGTAAGGGTGGAAGTATGATTTTCTCTTTCTTGACAAGAGGGGTGTATTTGATGTTATCCACACCAACGGTAAACTCGACTTTTTCCGGCCAATCCTTCTTGACGTAGTGGTCCTTACGAGCTCGGCTATCCCAATTGCAGAGGAAGGAGCAGTGCTTGGTGTAGCCACTTTGTAGACCGCATAGCATTGCAACGACTTTGAGATCAGAACATATTTTTGTTTTTGCATTTATTCGTAGGTTTCCTTTGTATTTACTGCATGTGCAATCGGGATAGAAGGCTTTTTGTTACCAATATGCAATAATACAGCCTTCAAACTCAGTTTATTGCTGTCTATGAACAACCGACACTGTTTTGAATCATATGTTTGACCAAAATTTTTGAATAAACCAGGAATGTCTTTGCAGTAGGATATACTGTCTTTCTTGGTATAGTGTTTGTAAAATGGTTCGTGACGAGTTCTACAATATATCACCTTAACATCGGATGACACAAATTTAAATTGTTGCATACGAGAAGTGTGGATCTCGGCCTTTTCCTTGGATTGTTCCAAATCTCTTATCCAATCATTAAGTTGTGCTTTTGACAGAACGTTTCTCTCGTTTCCCATGCGAAATTCAGTACAACTTGATTCCCCGCACTCAGATATTACTGTTGACAATGGAACTGGATCCGCAACTGCCGTTGAATGTAGTACTGGTAATGTCACTGTAGGTACGCTGGCATAGGTTACTCTTCTTGATCTTCCAACGCCAAGTACTTTTGTTTGACAAATATAACACTCTATTGAATGGCAAGTAGGTTCTCTCCATATCATTGGTGTATCAAATTTGTTTGGTTGTCCTGATTCCGACTGAATCAATTCTACTTGACACGATGTACACAAAGTGTTCGGTGTCCATGGTTTTTCAGCATTTTTAGGCTCAATGCCAAAATACTTGGAGTATAAAGTTTTCATATGATCTGAGAACACTCGTCGTCGCCTTATGTTAGTATATTGGCCACGCATGGAACAGAACATATCTGGATCGTTATTACACTCAAATTCTCGCGTCCTTTTACTCATTTTATTTTTTTAATAAATCACGGTTTTGAAATTTGACTTATGAACTGAACTATCTCCGGCTAGCCTTGCAGATGTTATGAAGCTTCAAGGCGCATTAACTCATATTTATACTCGGAACAAGAATAAAATTGAAAAAATCAAATCGTACCTAGACAGAAAGGTTCCTTTTTATACGAAGCCGGGAAAAGAAAATACTACCTGCTTTAGATGTAGGCTTTAAAAATTTTCTGTGTCTTATAATTTTGAAAACCTACCTGAATACTTACCCATAAGTGATGGAAATACATGTTTATAACTACATGCCTACAGCAGGTTTCGAACCCAACCACTCTTCCTTTCGATGCAACCACTCTACCTAGTATAAAACAATTCGAGTATTAAAAATACTATTTGATTTATTTAAAGATAAAGTATTATCGTTGTTATGGTGTTATTCGATCGATTTTCTTCGATGATAACTTATCTTTTTTCTAATTAAACAGAGCTTTACGTAAAAAAAAACATCTGGAAAAAAAGTTGTTAGCTTAAGTTAAATCGACAATTGAAAATCTCAACTAAAGCCGTGTTTTTTTTACAAGCGTATACGTTTACGTTTGCGCATAAAACGCTTATCCTCGCCTAGATAATGCTTAGGAGACCCATCTAGCGGCAGTGGTTAAATAACTAGCTACAGAACAGGTTGTACCTAAAATAGGAGAAACAATCCTCTGGTGGCTAAAATGTATAACATATAGCTGAATCGGTTGCGAGGAATAGTGGATACACACAATTTTTAGAGGTGAAACAAAGAATTAGTGTTGAGGTGAAACATAGACACATATTTCAGTTACATCTGAGTATGGTTAGGTTAGGTTGAACTGGCCGGTCCATGAGGACCTCACATAGACTGAATAACTCTGTAGTGTTACCAGAAGTTTGTTTTAATTACCAAGCTGGAAAAACCCTATAAAACAACTCCGTCCTCTTGGCAAATACTAGAAGCTTCCTAGGATTTAAGCCACTTGCTGCTTCTAGATCTGACAGCTGTATCACTCCTAATAGCTGGAGTCTGAGCCTGGCAAGCGCAGGGCAAGAGCACAGAACGTGCTCGATCGTTTCTCCTCCAACCCGCACTTCCTACATCTGCTATCACTGACCAAGCCTAATTTAAAGGCATGTGACGCCAGAAGGCAGTGTCCAGTCAGAATATCCGTTATGAGTCTACAGTCCTCTCTTTTTAATGATAGAAGCAACTTTTTTAGTCTAAGGTTATAAGACCTGCACATAATCTTCGACACTTTACAGCCCCGTGCTTGACCCCACGCCTTTCCTGCTTTGTCGATCCTGTGCACCTCTCGCCTTCGCTTAATTTCGCCCAGTCTAACTGGGACGTCTACGGAGCAAGCTTCAAAGGATGCGCCCTTTTTAGCTAGTTCATCCGCTTTTTCATTCCCATGTATTCCCATATGCCCTGGGATCCAATATAGATGTATGCTTCTGCCTGTTCCGATTCTCTCCAGGGACTGCCTACACTCTAACACGCATTTAGATGCTGTGTTATGCGAGATTATTGCCTTAATTGCTGTTTGGTTGTCAATATAAAAGTTAACACGATTGGAGCTTGGGCTATTTTCTTCCACTACTTTGGAACCATCTGTGTACACATGTATCGCCTCGTCCGTCATTTGAGTACCCTTGCGCCAACCGTGCACCTCTATTGTGGCTTTAAGATCGCCCTCGAAGCGCAGATAGGGAATCAGGTAGTGTGTTCGTCTTGCGATTGATGGCTCTATATTACTATGGCCGTATGGTCGGCGCTCAAACTGTTCCGAGGCACCGAGCCTGGTTGCAGTTGTCAAAGCTATGTTATTTGCTACCAGGTCTACATGTGGAATATGCAGAATGGCATACAGTGCAGCTGTCGGTGTTGTTTTCAGGGCTTCCGTAATGCTAAGCATCGATAGTCTGCATATCCCCTATAATTTTTTGAGGTAGTTTGCTTTTTGTGTGGCTTTCCACCAAACAAGAACTCCATAGTATAGGATAGGGCTTAAAATCGCTGCAAAAACCCAATGAGAGAGAGAGGGCGATAAGCCCCACGTACACCCCAGCATTCTTTTACGTACATAAAGTTCCGTTGTAGCCTTCTTCACCCTCTCCTCCACGTTGAGCTTCCATGACAGCTTACTGTCTAGGATGATTCCTAGATACATTGTGCAAGGTTTCTCCTGTAGCGTCACCCCTCCTAACTTAGGCCTGATCCAATTTAGGACCTTGTACCTCTTTGTAAACAAGACCATATCCGTCATCTCCGCGTTGACTTTCAACCCGACATTTGATGCCCAGTTATGAATATCCCGAAGCGCCCGATCCATCAAAGAGCTAACCGTTGGAAGGCACTACCCACTTATGACAATAGCAACGTCATCCGCGTAACCCGTAAGTTTTACGTGTCACTCATCAAATCGTCTGAGCAGTTGGTTGATGACCAGCGTTCACAGCAGATGTGATAGCACCCCTCCATGCAGCGTTTCCTCTGTCCCCTGATTTCGTGGCCTCGTACAATCCCCATTGTGATGTAATCTTCCTGAAATTTAACATGCTGCCGATCCATCTGGTTAAGACTGGATGTACTTTAATGCAATTAATACCATCCATAATCGCCCATTTAGAAGCATTATTGAAAGCCCCGGCAATGTCCAAGAAGACTCCTAGAGCATATTCCTTATATTCCAGGGCTTTCTCTACGCTCATTACCACCCTATGCAATGCGGTGTCTACAGACTTGCCTTTGATGTACGCATGTTTCGTTGTGGAGAGCAGCCTTTCATCCCCGTTGGTCTTTATGTACACATCTATCAGCCTCTCAAAGGTTTTGAGCAGAAATGATGTTAAGCTAATGGGTCTATAATCTTTGGGATACACGAGACCGATCTTCTCCGCCTTTGGTAGGAAAGCTACACGAGCAGTTCTCCAGGAGTGAGGTACATGATTCAGTCTTATGCACCCATCGAATATTATTTTAAGCTATTCCACGACCGCCCTACTTGAAACTTGTAGCATGGCCGGGAATATACCATCTGGGCCCTTCGATTAAAACTTAGAAAACGTCTTCACTGCGCATTCGATCTTGGTATCGGTCACAAAGCCCGGAACTACTAGCTCCGCGATCGAAGTGTCAGTGATGTCTGCTGGCTCTTCTAAACCATCTCCCGATGGGAAATTTGTATCGAGAAGCACCTCAAGGGATTCCTCACTATTACGTTACCATTCCCTGTTCTCTTTCTTTATTAGTTCCTGGACTATACTTCCCCTTGCTAGGACTTTTCTCAGCCGTGCTGTTTCGCTGGAGCACTCTATGTCCGTACAGAAACTTTTCCATGAGATTTTCTTCGCCTTGGAAATTTCACGCTTGTCGATCCTCAGTAGATCCCTGTACTCGTCCCGACATACTTCGCTTTCCGCAGTCTTTGCTAGCTTAAACATTTCTTTCACCTGTCTTCTTAGAAGACTCAGCTCATTGCTCCACCATGACGGCTTTGCTTTTCCTCTGAATCTTCTTAGAGGACAAGCTTTGTTATACGCAGTCATAAGCGTCCTTGTTAGGAATTCATTAGACTCCTCCAGTTCTTCCACATTGGCAACCTCTTTGGGTTGTCCCAGTTTCGTTTCTACCTGTTTCTGGAATTTAGTCCAGTTTGTTGACCTACCCAATTTAGGGGGATGCTGAAGCTGATATATGCATGGTTCGAGAAGGATGGTCTATCAAGAACCATCCAATCATACCTTGATATATCACGTTCGGAGCTCAGTGTAATTTCCAAAATATTGCTGGAGGTAGAACCAAGGTATGTAGGGACATTTCCCCTGTTGGCTATCTGCAAATTGGTTTGCAGGATGTAACAAAATAGAGATTCGCCTCTCTCGTTCGTATCTGCTGCTCCCCACGCATTGTGGTGCGTATTTGCATCCGCGCCTATGACCAACCGCCCTTTGCACCCTTCGTCCTGTACTAGCTTCTTGCACTCCATCGGTGGAACCGCCGCAGAATGGGCCGGATATATGTGCATGTAGCAGAATGCCAGGATCACTGCCTGCTTATTCCTTTGCTCAACGGCCACCACTACGAGGTCCTGAGTAGTGTAATTAGGCAGAATATGTATGAATGCAGCTGTTTCCTTACCATTACTACAGCTCGCTAGGAGGAGTTCGCTCGACGCCACTTTGCTGTGTTGGAGGTTTATTTGTAGGACTCGCAGCACCATTGGGCTGTTTGTCCCCCTCCAGCACCTGCGTCGTGACGTCGTCGTCCTCCCCTTGCCCTTTTGGTTTAGAGTGTTCAAAGCCCCCTTCAGCCTATTGCAACTGTTGTGCCGGGTATTCCTCTGTGCGACTCACAGCACCATCTGGCTGTTGGTCCTCTTCTAACACCTTCGTAGTGACTTCGGCTACCTGCACCTGTCTTATTTCCCTTAGGCTTTTGAGGTCATTTGCGACTTCACCCACTTCCAGCATGTTACGATTTTTATCCTCGAGATATATTTTCCTGAGTTGCATATAAATTTTGCCTGTACCAAAGGACATTTTTCCAAACTGCGTGTACAATATATCCTCCGCCTGCTTGCGCACCTCACGCGCGTTCGTGCCTTGCCTTTTGAGGTTTGGAACCACTTCCTCCAGCCACCGCAAGCCGGCGATGTTGTCGCACGCTATCATCTTCACACCATTATACCATCCCCCCGAATCAAAGGTTGCAAGGGGCTTACTTGGTTGTTCCCGCATCATCTTAAGCTTTAAGCTAATAAGCTCCCTTTCCACAGATCTCCACCTTTCAGTAGCCATTTTCCGAAAGGACTGCTACGATCAACCAGCGCCACAGTCAGTGACTGCTTTGCCACATCACTCATCTTCTCGGGAAAAGCGCGGCGTATTAGTGTTAACTCCCTTTGGCACCTCCGAGAAAGCCGGATTCTTAGCTTTAACTCCATTTGGCATCTCCGAGAAAGCCGGAGTCTTAGCGTTATCTCCCTTTGGCTAAGCTCCTACTTCCGTAGTTGGAACTTCCCTCTGACTCGCAGCTTTCGAAGTAATTGCTACCTCGCTATTGGGGCCCATCTGTCTTACAGCTTTGGGCCTACTTGTGTTGTCTATGCGACAGCTCTACCTCGCGGCTCTGGAACTGGGGTCTTTTCTGCCTCTTGAAAGCAGGCTTGTCGCCTTCCGCCGAACGTTGCCTCCTCATTCTGCCATTCGGCGCTTCTTCCTCCTCGTACCGGTTGCAGAACCGAGGTTTCTAGCAGAAAACCTTTTGAACTGCCTTCGACCTACTTCTACCGCCTCACGGCCCATTCCAAACGCTCGATCTCATCTTCTGTTTGGGTAGACCACTGATCCCAGGCGTTGGACAATTCTTAGTGCTGCACGGTACTGCGAGAGAGCTCTTTTACTTCCTCTGCTCCGTACCCTTCTCCACTCTTCTACTCCGTTTTCATTTTTGTGCTTTACCAATACGGAGTTCATTGAATCAGCACTACTCTCGCTCCCCGAGTCCCACTCATCGCTTAATGCGTATTTGTCGTCCTTGGCTTGCGACTCAGTCCTCCTCTTATTATCCTCCTTATTACAATTTGGTAATGAGTCGTTCATCTTGGTCGTACGACTACCAGCGCGACAATGCGGGCTCAGCGGTCCAGTATAATATACAGGGAAAGAACCGTCAGCCACAGCAGCGCCCCTTACTGTGGTAAGGCCATCAATACTTCCCGAGGTGGCCCGGTATCGGGAAGACTCCGTTCGAATACAGCCGGATTTATCCCCTGGCTGCAAATCGTCCAATAGGCATGGTCCGCATAATACCCTGGATTAGGGGGTTGGCATTTCTTGGTCATCGACATTCCGCCACCCTCCTATGAGGCGGAACGGCGTAGATGCCAGTCCTAAAACAGCTCCGCCTCATAGTCGGGCGCTATGGATATCGGCTAAGCACTCACACCAACGACAAGGTGCCTACCCAGTGAGGGTACATCTGAGTATAGTGCGTATTGAAATTAATAGTGCAAATTTTATGCGCAGCAATTTCAGAGGTGTATTTAAAGCTTGACGCTTAGAAGTCCATATAAAGTTTAAGCGTAAACGTCTATAGGTGTAAAAAAAACAAAGCTTAAGCGATTTGTAAAAAAAGCTAATATGTATATTTGTTTCTCATTTGCTCGATTTGCGTATTACCTACTATAGTATTTCCCGTTATATACACCCCGGTTATAGGCACTACAAAAATTGTAAAAAAAGTTCCCCTATTTCAATGTACACAAAAAATCACGATATAAGCCCCCCGCTTATAAGCTTTTCCCGCTTAAAAGCACCGATTTTTTCTAAAGTTTTGCAATTTTCCCGCTTATAAGCACTGAATAAAAAAAATAATATTTTAAATCTTCTCATACACCAATTTATTTGGCATCTTACTAAATTTACTGTATTAACCATATTACTATTCATTTATCGATTCTATACATTCTTGCCTGCTACGGAGAATCTACTGACGAACATATAATTGCAGAAGCCTTCCCTGGAGAAAATTCAATAATAGAAGAATAGCCCGATGATGAATCTCCTAATAGTGTTGCAGATAGTATTCCAAGCCATAAGGAAGTCATTGATTCCCTTGCTACTATCCGTAGGGCACTTATGCCTGCAATTAATTTATGCTCGAGCTCGATAAAATTGAGCAATACTATTTCCAACTCGCTAAATTGAACGTTCAGTCGAAAATTACAGACTTTTTTTAAATAATTAACGAAATCGTACATGCATCATATTCAGTACTTATATGTAAGTACATATATAGAACCCAATGAATGATAAAAAACTCAGTATAACTGTTCATGTATTGATCTTGGTACACTTGAAATTATTTGTTTTAAATAAACGAATTATCAGTTGTTCCTTTTTAAATTGTTTGTGTTAGATGCACTGGTAATTGGGGATTTCAATATAAGCACAGTTAGTGCTTATAAGCGGGTGTTGGATATAAGCACAGTCAGCAGAGCCGTAGCGAGGGTGAGGCAAACCGAGGCATTTGCCTCGGGCGCCAATAGAGTAGGAGCGCTGAATTTCGGTAATATTAAACAAAATTTCGCAGAAGTATTTTGAAAAATATAATGAAAAATAGGCGTTCGTTTGCCAGGAATCCGCAGGTTCTCACTTGATCATCAGATTTGTAAAATTTTTTCAAAAGTATATGTATATGGGCGCCCTTTATTTTTAATGTATTGAAATTGAATGAATATTTAAATTAGAATGCTTATGATAGTCGATTAATTAATACATTTATTTGAAAGTTGTGATTACCGATAAAGCGCGCTCATGCGTGCATGTACAAAAAAAAGGTAAGTACATTTGCAAAAACTGGCAAAGTAATGTAATAAGAGCAAGAATCTCGACAAATAGAACATTTCTTATAACATTAATGTAGGATAATATTAGGGAGTCGACTGTATATGCTTATAGCGGCGACACCTGTTTGTCAACAACCAGCTACTTACGTCCGAATAATTACATCGCTGATTGGTCGATTGCGCAACCCTTTCGCGTCGCTACGAATGTACCGGTCAAATTCAAATTGTTATAGTTTCGATTAGAAATCGTACCTGCAGAATTTTAAATAAATTAAATTCTATTTAACTAAGTGAATAAATGAAAAGTGTGTGAAAAGGGCTCATATTTCTATCTTTAGACGGCAAGTTCAATACGATTTAGAAAATCGCGAGAAAATTTCGATTGGTACGTATAGTCATATTCACTCATGTCCGAGCCTGTGAAAAGAAGAAAAGTGGAGCTGGAAATCGTAGAGATAAAAAAAAGAAAAGAAGATGAAAAAAAATTGGCGAAAACTTTTGGAAAATGGTTTTCAAAACCCACAACAATGCACTCTTCAGATTTGGAAAATATTGGTAAGTAAATAAAATGGAATAAGGCAAATGTGTATTTTAAAAAAAAATCCTGACATTGCACTATGGTTTAAATGACCATGTTTTGCGGCCAAAAATCAACCAGCTAAGATATAGACTTTAATTTTGTACACACATATTTGACACCCCTAAAATTGATTGATCACTGTTACGACTTTTTTCTGAAGAAATTTTTATAGTTGTAAACGTTAGGTGGTAACCCTACCTGTAAGTATTTTTGTTGGAACAGGAAGTAAAATGCCTACCAGCAATATCTCACTCAAGTTTTAAATATTCAAATTTGTGGCAACCCTGTAAAAACTTCCTAGTGGCAACGATTAAGTAGGAGAGCTTGAAAGGTAGCTTATTCAAAAGTTCATCCAAATGAGTCAAGTTGTTTTCGTAATCATAACCCATATGCAAAAAAAATAAGTATATAGGATTAGTTGGCAACCCTAGGTTGACAACTCAGGTGGCTATATCTTATACGAGAGTAGAAAGAGACACAAAAAAAATGTATATTCGCAATGTATGGTATATTTACTATTCAGAGAGAATACAATTTTCCCAAAATTCGGAACTAAAAAAAATCCACTTTTGGCTGCAGAACATGGTCACTTAAACCATAGCGCATTGCCCGACTCATTTTCCTTCCGAAACATTGACAAATAAATTTTATTACAGTATTATCAAATGATGTAATCCTAAAATCAACCCCAAAATTGGACGAGCCTCAGTTTTTAGAGATACGCCAAGTGTAACGTCTGAAAATGAAGACACGTTAGCTCATTCTGCTAGTATGGAAACATCGGATGATGTATCTATTGTCACTACCTCGGAACTGGACGTTTTGATAACATCGGAGAAAACTTCGAGTATAATACCGCCTTCAGATACTGTTGAGAGCATCGAAAAATCAGGATCAAAACAAGCGACATTATTCCTGTCCTTCAACAAGTCATCAATTTCAACGAACCTTCATCCTGGCCGTGCATTACAGATAGCATGAGAATAACTCTGGTTTTGCATGGCCCAGATCAAGGAAAAAACATCGATTTCAGAAATTATCGACAAAAAGGATGGCCGTCGATTTCTTCCTCAGTGGTTTCAGAAAGAAACGCCCAAGGGTGAAACTGTTGATAGAAATTGGATGATGTATTCTGAGAAAAAAAATGCCATATTCTGCTTTTCCTGCCGCTTATTTGAATGTCAGTCATCTCAAATACCTGCAATCGCCAATCGTCATAAAGGGTTCTCGGATTGGAAAAACTTAGGTCGTATTGAAGACCACGAGAATTCATCAGATCATAGAAAATTTTTTCTCCAATGGAAAACTTTGGAAGCCAGATTGAGAAACTCAAAATGCATTGATGACAAACTGCAAAAAGAATTTTTTAGAAAAGGAGCGATGGCGTTATATCCTTCGAGCTGTTTTAAATGCTATCATGTTATGTGCCAAAAACAATTTAGCGTTTCGAGGATCGACGACGGAAATCGGCACACAAGAATGTGGAGTGTGTTTGGATATCAGAGAACTGCTCAGCAAGTACGAAAAAACATTAAAAGAGCTCATCTCAGATCATAAAAAGGGAGCAGTTAACTATTTGTCACCACAAATTCAAAATGAGTTTATCAATTCATTAGGACAGAAAGTTCGGAACAAGATTTTATCAAGGTTAAGGATATCCAAGTATTATAGTTTGCTGTTTGATTGCACGCCGGATGCCTCTCACAACGAACAGTTGACAGAAATAATTCGTTACGTCTAGATTGACAATGGGAAAGTCTCTATAGAAGAAAGTTTCATTGACTTCATTTGCACGGAAGAAAAAACTGGCGAAGGATTGGCATCTGATATAATGAAGAAATTAGAAGAGGATAAGCTCGAATTCAAAATGTGAGAGGTCGGGGTTACGACAATGGTGCTAATATGTCGGGTAAAATTGTGGTGTGCAAGCACAAATACAGGAGAGAAATGATCTCGCGATTTTTGTACCAGTGCGAGTCACAGCCTCAATTTGGCAGGGTTCATTCCGCTGCAGTCAATGCAGCAATGAAACAGTTTTTCAAAATTGTGGAAAGCATCTTCAAGTTTTTTTCACTTTCTACAACTCGTTGGACCGTCCCCATGAAAACATTGAAGATTTCATTGAAAGGGCACTCGGACACACGATGGGCATCAAAAGCTAATGCCGTAAAATCATTGAATTCCCAAATTGAGGCAGTTCTTGGAGTACTTCAAGATATAATCGCCAATCCAAATAATCCTGACACCAAATCATCTGGCGAAAATCTGATCAAAAATATTGATTTAAGGTTTCTTCTTTTCCTCGACGTCTGGGATCAGATATTAAGTCGGGTTGATCGCGATTCGAAAGCTTTGCAAACGAAAAGTTTTGACTTTGGAAAAAGCTGCACATTTGATTCAGGCTTTGAAAAATTCACTACAAGAACTTCGCGACAGAGAATTCAAAGAAAATTTTAAGCGTGTGTTCTGCATTAGCTGCTAATCTACTAGCAAGCAAAGTCGTCAGCAAGCGGTCAAGGAAGAAGAAAAAATTGGAATTGTATGAAGGAGAAGCCGACGCACCCGAAATTCCGGATAATCAAAAGTTTCTCATTGACATCAACGAGGCAGTTGATAGGTTCATAGTTGAAATCGACTGGAGGTATAAAAGGATAATGGATGTGGCCAATGATTTGGGATTTTTGTCTGGCGAGTCTTTGAAAAATATGAGTAGCACGGAAGTGAAAAAAGCGCAGAATTTATTGAGGAAATTTCAGATTTCAAGCACGCAGCTTTGTCAATCATCCCCTGATCGTCTCGAATCCACGACTGTTATAGAACTACTCCAAATGTTTCAAGATTATGGTTTAAAAGCATCATACCCAAACGTTGAAACTGCTTTGAGAATTTTTTCGACGATTCCTGTAACAATCGCTACTTGTGAACGTAGCTTTAGAAAAACTCAAACTCGTTAAGAATTATTTGAGATCAACAATGGGCCAAGAAAGATTGTCGAACTTGGCTATTTTATCGATAGAAAACGAAATTGCCAGTAAAATTGATTTCGACGATATTATTGACGAATTCGCTTATATTAAGTCAAGAAAAAATTCACTTGTAAATGTTAGAAGAACATTTTTTAACACAGTATTGTATGGTGAATACTACAGTTTTAATAAATATATATATATGCATGAATAATTTGTTCAAAAAAAATTTGCCATTTATTGTTATATAGCACAAGTTTTGTTGTGCTGCATTTTGACCACGGGGCGGGGGAATAACTAGCTTGCCTCAGGTGCCAAAAAAGCTCGCTACGGCACTGACAGTCAGTGCTTATAAGTGGGCTTTCTATTGAAGTGTAAAATCGAACGACACTTAAAACCATTAAATGCAACCCTGAATATGTATCCACTTTTCTACTGAATAAAAATGTTCTTACTTCCGGTTTGAATTACTACCGAATGTGTTGTGTCCTTTATTAAACTGCGTGGAATAATAAATTTACAACAGGTTATGGGCCTTAATACGCGAAATATTATTGATAAAGTTAATAAAGTATATTCTCTAAACGCGCTGAACATTTATTAAACGCAGATTGATTGTTTTTAACTGAATAACCAGTGATTTTTCCTCAACATGGTGACAAACGCAGTAACCTTTCCATTCGAAAAATTAAAAGGTCGCTAAAATTTCGACGTTTGGAAGAGCCACGCCAGATCCTATCTTGTAATAAAGAACTGCTGGAAGAAAGTTTAAACAGAACTACCCGCAGAAACCTTTAGACAAGGATAAAGACAGCGATGAACGTGCACTAGCTGAAATAACCCTTATGATAGAGCCAAATAACATTTCACATATCGCAATGGCTACAACGGCTCATCAAGCATGGAAAGCATTATTTTCCGCATATGAAGACACCGGTCTTACGCGAAATGTGGAGTTATTAAAGCAACTAGTGCAGTGTAAACTTTCTAATTACGTATCAGTACACTTACTTACTTACTTAATTGGCGACTTAACCGTCTAAACGGTTATGGCCGTCCAACAAGGCGCGCCAGTCGCTCCTTCGCTCCGCCAACCGGCGCCAATTGGTCACACCAAGGGAGTTTAAATCGTTTTCCACCTGGTCCTTCCAACGGAGTGGGGGCCGCCCTCCTACCTCTTCTTCCATAGGCGGGTTCCGATAGAAACACTTTCTTAGCCGGAGCATCATCTTTCATTCGCATAACATGGCCTAGCCAGCGCAGCCGCTGCGTTTTAATTTGCTGGACTATGCTGATGTCTGCGTATAGCTCGTACAGCTCATCAATAAATCTTCTTCGGTACTCGCCAACGCCAACGCGTAGAGGTCCATAAATCTTTCGAAGAACTTTTCTCTCGAAACACTCCCAAAGCCGCTTCATCTGCTGTTGTCATGGTCCATGCTTCTGCCCCATATAGCAGGACGGGTACGATAAGTGACTTGTAGAGTATGATTTTCGTTCGCCGAGAGAGGACTTTACTTTTCAATTGCCTACCTAGTCCAAAGTAGCATTTATTGGCAAGATTGATTCTTCGCTGGATTTCAGTGCTGATGTTGTTGCTAGTGTTGATGCTGGTTCCCAAATAAACGAAGTCTTTTACTATTTCGAAATTATGGCTGCCAACAGTAGCGTGGTTGCCAAGGCGCATATGCGCTGACTCTTTGCTCGATGACAGCAGGTACTTCGTTTTGTCCTCATTCACCATCAAACCCATCTTTACCGCTTCTTTTTCCAGCTTGGAGAATCTTACTCCAAGCTGCTTACGTATCAGTACAGGAATATGTAAATTCGGTCGTGATGGCGTCACTTAAAGTGCAAAATGCCGGCCTCAACATCGACGAAGAGCTTACCGCATCGTTAATGTTGGCGGGACTACCAGACGAATTTCGTTCACTTGTATAGCCGTCGAAAATACCAAAGATAAACTTACGATCGATAGCATAAAAACACTCTTGCACACTCTCAAATGGCTATGAATGGAAATAAAATTATGTTCGAAGGTAATGAGTGCAAAATTTACAATAGCAACAAAAAGTTGATAGCAACCGCAAATGTGGTGAAGGCTTGTATCGTCTAAATTGTGATACAGAATATAATCATGACTCGAAACCAACAATGAATTTTTTGCTCGCGATAATTATCAGCTATGGAATAGAAGAATGGGGCACATTTGCCCAGAGCATGACTTTGAAAAAGCAAGTACAGAAAATTGTGTGGTTTGTGTGCAAGGAAATCAAACACGTGCTTCCTTTAAAAGGCAGTGGTAGTCGGGCAGAAAATTTGCTCGATTTAGTACACACAGACGTAATGGGTCCATTTGCAGAAAAGTCTTTCTCTGGCGCTAGTTGTTCGTAGTGCCTATTAAACACAAATCTGAAGTTTTTGACGAGTTCGTCAAATTCAAGAAACTCGCTGAGAATCAGTGTTCGCGCAAAATAAAAGTGATTCGTTCAGACAGCGGCACCGAGTATATTAACGCAAAATTTAAGAACTTCTGTTTGTCGGAAGGTATTGTGCATCAAACCACCTCACCATATACTCTTGAGAAAAACGGAGTGGCTGAGCGGTTTAACCGAACAATAAGTGAAAGAGTGCGGTGCATGTTGATCGATTCCGAGTTAAATAAAAAATTTTGTGCTGAGGCTGCAAACACAGATGCGTACGTTTGAATCGTATTCCATTCGCGGCAAACACAAAGAGCCCGTACGAAATAGGTACAAACAAGAAACCAAACCTAAAATTTTTTAAATTATTTGGCTGCAAAACCATGGTGCATGTGCCTACGGGAAAAACGAAAAAAGCTAGACGCCAAGTCTACTGAGTGCATCATGTTGGGTTATTGCATAAGATCCAAATCGTATAGATTGTTCATCCTAAAACGCACAAAATCATAATAAGTGGGCATGTGGTTTTCTTTGAAAAGAAAGAGAAAAGCACGGATGAAATGAACTATATAGTTGACCTATCAGACGCGAGTGAACTACTTAACATTGGCAATTCAGAAGAGGCAGAGAGCAAAGAATCACCAACTGTTAAGAAAATTGAAATAAAACATGATACCGATTGTGATAGTGAGTCGATCATAGTTGAGAATAGATGAGATAGCGATTCCACCACTGCAAGCAACAATACAGGGCGCGATAGTGACAATAAAGCAGAATCTGACTATTCTAGTTTTGAAAGTGCAAGTGACTCCGATGAAGTCGAAGTTTCGGATGATCATATTATAGACGATCAAAAAGAATCGCAGCAGAAAGAGATGGTTAAAATTTTTGTGTAACCGATTTTGTATCGAATGAACCTCAAAATCTAGAAGAGACAATGGCCGGCGAACATGCAAATGAGTGGAAAGCCGCTGTAAATAATGAATTGAACTTTCACCATTCGAACAATACATGGTGTTTGAGTGAACTGCCACCTGGTAAGAAAGCACTGAGATCCAGGTGGTTGTTTTAAAACCAAAACAGACGCAAATGGTGCAGTAGTACGACGGAAAGCTAGAGTAGTGATCAAAGGGCGTAGTCAAATAAAGGGTACTGACTATGAGGATACGTTTGCTCCTGTAGTAGGTACACCTCGGTGCGTTTTTTCCTGGCGTTAGCTGCAAAATATGACATATTTATCCATCAGATGGGCAGTCACAGGCATTTCTCAATGCTGAAATTAACGACGAGATTTATATGGTACAAGCCAACGGATTTGATGATGGTTCTGGGTCGTGTTTGTAAGCTATTAAAATCTTATACGGACTGAAGCAATCAAGTCGATTGTGGAGTGAGAAATTCAATCATGTTTTGCTAAAGATAGGTCTTACCCGAGTACCGTAGACCAATGTGTGTATTACACAGTACACAACAACGTAATTTTATTTGTTGCCGTATATGTCGACGAGGTACTTTTGTTTTCACAATGACGAATATAACATGATTACGCTGAAAAAGCAACTTTCATCAGAATTTAAGATGAAAAATCTCGGCGAAGTATCATCAGTATTAGTTATGCGTATTACTAGAGACATTAAGAAAGGCACTATCGAAGTTGACCAGTCTCAATATATAACAGATATGTTGAATCACCAACTGACTTGAATCAGCGTTTGAGTGCCACAATGTGTCCTACTAACGAGTCTGAACAGCGTGATATGTCGAAAACTCCGTATATACAAGCGTTGGGTGCTTATTGTTTGCCGTACAAATAACGCGGCCTGAAATCAGCTTTGCTGTAAACCTTCCCAGTCGTTTTTCAACAAATCCAGGAAAAGCACACTGCATTGCAGCTGTGATGCGCGTAATGCGCGTTACATAAAGGGCACCATGAATTACGGCATTGTGTTTAGCAGAGAAGCCAGCAATCTTACTGGATATTGCGACGCAGATTGGGCTGGTGACGTCGATGAAAGTCGTATCAACGACGGGCTATATATTTATGTTCCAGGGAGGTCCGATATCTGGGTGTGACTCGACGACGGCGAACTGTTGCTCTATCTTCAACTGAAGCAGAATTCATGGCCATGATTCAAGAATCAACATGGCTAATGCGCATGTACAAGAAGAGTTGATGCCAAACACTTCCAGTGGCATGACTCTTTATTGCGATAATAAAAGTGCCATACAAGTGGCTTTTGAACAATTCGTACTCACCTCGCACAAAAACACGTTGATATTGAAGGTAAATTTATTCGTCAACACTTGGAAAATTAAGTTAATATACATACCAACCAACGACATGCTAGCAGACATCTAACCAAAGGCATAATCAAGTTAAATCATATCAATATTTGTGAATCACTTAGATTCCAACAAAATTAATAATATAAAATGCATCGTTTACAAATGAAATTAAAATATTAATTACAATTAATTATACTGGTTTAAATTAATGATCTTAATTTAGCACGCAGCCAATATAATTAACGAAAAATATATTAATTAATAACAAATTTTGATTTTTGGCGACCTTTAAATTTAACAATTATTTCTTCAAACTGGCTCTAGGTCAATAAATATAACAAGTTGTTGTTGTTTTTGTTCCAATATATTCTCGATCTCCAACGGAGATCGTCATCGGGGACTACAATAATAAATAAATAAACACTTTATTTTATTTATTTATTATTGTAGTCCCCGATGACGATCTCCGTTGGAGATCGAAATATATGTGGAACAGAAACAACAACAACTTGTTTAATTTATTGACCTAGAGCCAGTTTGAAGAAATAATTTGTTATATTAATTAATCTTAAGAATAAAAAGATGTCGTTCAGGAAAAGTATTGAGGTGTCAAATCGAACGACACTTAAAACCATTAAATGCAACCCTGTATATGTATCCACTTTTCTACTGAATAACATACGTACTTACTTTCGGTTTGAATTACTACCGAATGTGTCGTGTCTTTTATTAAACTGCGTGAATATCAATTTACAACACTTTCTATATAAGCACTCCCCGCTCATAAGCACGGATTTTCGTGCATTTTCTACGGTGTTCTATATCCGGGAAATACTGCATCTATATATTAATTACGCTAACAAAATTTTCATACAATCAAACTGATAGGCTGTTTTGCACAGTTAGCCTACGTAAAATCATATAAAGTTGAACGAATCGATTCGTATGATCCAGACGCAGTGCATAGGCCTATTTTTGTAACAAATATTACTCTATTCGTTTATAATGAATAGAAATTTTTTTTGTAAATTCGAACAATCTCTGCAAATATCGAAATTTACTTTGGTGCACAAAAGTGCGCCATCTGTAGGAACAATTATGTTAGTGCTCTAAGACACAAACCTACATATTATGTACCAAAACCCCGCTGAATTCGAAATTCGAAAATCTGCATAGTCGTGTTGCTCAAATGTTTAAACTACATACATATTCTTACGCGCCAAACGGTGAGAGAACTTCTCCCTCACTCATTTTCAGTTCGAATAAAATATCGTTTCCCCATTGATGCCAATTACCTATCTTGCTCTGTACCAAAATCCTTAAAAAGTTGTTCCCAAATAATAGTTAGCGCACAAAAAAACTTTAAAGAGAAATAATAATTTAACCGGCCCATTTTTTGGACAAATTTTACTTACACGTAAATGCATAATTCTTTGTTTACACAAATTCTTTGTTTTATTTTAGTTGCTTTCAAAAAAAAATGGAATCACAAATAATGAGTTAACTTTTGTTCAAACTCACTAAATTTATTTAAAACAATTAATTGCAAATTTGCCCAAAATCTTTTTTGCATTTTCAGATTTTATGCTCATCTTAGATATGGACGTCTTAAAGTGAAAAAAAATTAGATAAATTTGCTACAAACGATATAACATTAAAATTTGTATATTTCATTTATACTAATTTATTTTGATATTTCTTATTTTATTTTATTATCTTTATTTCAACTTAGTTTATCTACTATTTAAATGCAACTTGATTGAATGGAAAATTTCACGTTGTATATTAAACGAAAAAACGACCCAAAAATGTTTTCGATTTACGTCGAAATATTGCATAAGCCGTATGCTACTCTATATCTATATATTAATGTGCTAACAAAATTTCCATACAATAAATTGACAGGCGGTTTCGCATAGTTAGCATACGTAAAAATCATATAAAAGTTATATGAATCGATTCGTATGTATCAGCCACAGTGCATAGTTGCCTATTTTGGTTTAATCAATATTACTGCTATTAGTCCTTTAGATTTCATATTAGCCATAATATGTTCTTTTTTGTTCATTCGCAGAACTACATCGCATCTCTTCAAATAATGTACTCGTAAGTTTATTTCGTTCAGCATCAAACGTAAGTCCGCTTCATACTCGTTAATAGTGGATGATCCTCATTATCGTACATTAGGCTGCTCATTTAAACAGCAAGTTCTGTAAACATTGTCAGTTTCCTACCCATATATCTGACATTTATGTCCTTTTTGCGCCATATGTTAAATGTCCCTCTAATCTCATCTTTAATCCGCTACCACTATCATCGAGAACACTAGTTCTCTGCGCTATGTTTATTCCATTCGCATCTACTCCTCGCCTATCACTTAAGTGACAGAACTTCGTACGATAAAGATAGGGAAAGCATGTGTATGTGTAGAGTCAATAGTTAGTTGCATATCGTCATCACGAAGCTATGCTATATACAGAATATTCTGTATGTATTTTCGTCTCGTATTTGCAGCGCTTCATGTTATATCACTATAGATTTGATGTAGGTGTAGAATAGTATCGTTTTTTAGCAATGTTGATTAATTAAGATCTATCATAGTTAGTAACTTATTCTTAGTCGTCATTGTCATTCATTCTATATCAGCAGAGGATCTGTGCATACATAACATCACTCGATAGAGCGTTCATTCACTATATAGCAGCCCGATTTATTAGACGTATGCCAATCCCCGATTATCTTTTCACAGTTGTTGTGTTTATACTGTATGTGTCAAACCTAGATTGTCAGTTACACTATAGACGGTCCTGTCACCACCTAGACTTATCTGTCAATTTACATTATGCTAAGCCGTGTGTATCGCATTTGTTACTCATGCTGTAAACGTCTTGTCTATACACGTCAATCGTTGCTGTACAGAGTTTATTCTCTTTTGTCAACATTGTGCGAAATATAATTATTAATTTCTCACGTACTAAAGACATTATATTCTTTTCGGCACGATATCGTTACAAATGGTTCAGTCATGTGGTTGTTGTGTTGTTGCCAGGCGAAGGCCGCAACGCATGAGTAGTGTAAAGTTCTGCTGTTCGCAAACCTATATACTATGGATCGCGCACTCACATTTTTGGAATCCTTCCATTCACTGATGGTCAGATTCATACTCGTAAGGTTTTTGTAATGATATTATCTTTCTTGTCAGTACAAGAAATAATTGATTTCTACTTTTCGGATTTTATCAACACGCTCGGTCGCAGACGGCTTATTTGATGTACCACCTTTGACAATTTTCTCGTATTAAAAATCAGTTGGTGCACCGTCTTGTAAACGTGTGTCGTTTAATTTTCATCATATTTAGACTTAAAGTAAAAGAGCCTTTTTGTGTGTTCAAGTCGAAGAGAAATCACAATAAATCAACAACCTACAAGTACTCGTTACTTTAATGGAGGGTAGGCCGCCGGACATAGACCACGAGTGCAACAAAGCGGCAAGAAGAAGTCAGCGCGCTCTGGAAACCAGACAGAATGGAAATGAATGCCGCTAGGGGCACAATGAAAACCATATAAGACAATTGGAAAAAGGTTAATATTAGAGTATACAAAATGTATATAACCATTATCGTTTGATAAATACAAATGCGTTGCTACTGCATTTGTATTGGTTTCTGGATTCGCGCTCAAAAAACAGGTATGTGAGCGAGCAGAAGATGGTCATAGTCGGTACCAAATGCATAATGTTAGCGAGCCTAATTCTAGTCTAGTAGTTGTGGTCCAATATACTCAGCCAATGCTCGTCTCGACTCATGATGATGGACTGCTTATATATAGTAGTCTATTCATCCTCTAGTATATGCGACGATGCTGGAAGGAGTCGAGGCGAAAAAATAGGGCTCCCCTCGCAAATATACAATGGCTGAAGGATCGAGTCCCTTCGAATTGCCATCTTGAGTAGTTGGATGTCCTGACTGATGACAACTAGTAGTGCCATCCAGCCACTCAACCACCGCCTCCACGGGGTCATACTCCTGTGAGTAGTACTCGGAGCCTCAAAGCGGCCAAAGATAAGAGGAAGCCACTAGATCTGCGCTGCAGATAGCTCTCGAATTTCCTAAGACAAGATTCGGAGTCTTGATGTTCAAAAGAGCTATCTGTGGAAATATGTCGCTAATGACTGCCAATACAGTATTGTGTCGCTGACACAACGACGTGAAAAACGACATTTTGATAGGCGATGGAGATGGGTTCTTAAATGCAGGAATGTGAATGGGAATATGCGGCACGGCACAATCGCATAGTGTTGGATATGAGCTGTTACGACTGATAGGGCTGGTTATTTTGTCGTATCGGACTTCTGTTTTGATGTTTATTCATTAATGGGCTCTCTACCACATCTATCATTTAATACATCGACTATACTTAGCTAAATATTGTCAGAATCTCTTTTTGTCTTATCAAGTTGTTTGAATGGGATTATTCTGTCTAGAAAAGCATTTTTAGTCTATTTCTAAGATATGCAAAAAATGATAAAGTGATGTAGAATAATCAGAACGACACTATTAGCTTTGATTTTCTGCATCACACTCGTTCCAGTTTGACTCCTCGAGCACTTAGTTAGGCTCTTGTGACATATTTGTGTGTCTTGTTCTATATTGCTAATATAATGACTAATGTTATATGTATGTATATCACTCACCCTATTTCAATAATTTTTTCTTCAAAAACGCCCCATCTCAATACATTTGGTTCACAATACGCTATCGCTCAGATATTTATCGAAGAACACCTAATTTAGAATTGTTTGCGAAAGCCCCACGTATATAAATTCAATATATTTTGACAGTCTCAGACTATGGTACGGAATTCATTCATAAAACACTCTATCTCATCTCAATTGTGTTGAATATATTGAATAGTCTGAGGGGCTTTTTGATAACAAAGTTGCTAAATTGGATGTGCTCTTCTGATTTGCTTATACATTCCCAATATTTGAGATGGGCGTTTTGAACAAAGAATGTTTTGAAATATATATTTGTAATAGTATTTAGTAAAATTTACTGAAGGTATATATAGTATATGATCGAATTTTTGTTGTTGTGCGCTCATATATCCTTATGAATTAATAAAAACATAAAATGATGACATATTCGTATTACTGTAATGCGATCATATCGTCTGAATTTGCAATTGTCGTGTAGTAATACATTTGTACCGAATCCACGTGTCTCGACCGCGCACTGGTGGTTGTGTGATTCGTTGTGTAATCAGGCGACATATATATACACGTATTGACCTGACTTTATATCAGTGCCATTATAGCCTAGTGTTCGATGGTCTAAGTAGTGGAGACAACATGATCCTCTAGTGGTGACTGAAGCTTTGGCCGCAGGAGCACGCAGTCGGACGATGGTCCAGCAATGCGGTTCGTCCTGGGAGTTTGTAGTGCCTGGTCACGTCACGTGCCTCGTCGCCGTCACCGTCGCGGTGCTGTTGGTGTTGTGTGATCGACCAAATTGATGATGGTATGAAATGTTAGTGGTGATTGCTCAGGAATGAGGTACTATTGTGAAGTGAGTAGCGAATATTATATATCATTTTATTTTTCTGCCAATTTTAATACTAACAGTATCGTCTTCTTGTTCGCCTACTACAGTTGACTTTCGGCAACTATGCTGCGTTCGTATATGCGCGATTTCTCATTCAATTTGATATATGTTGAATCGCCACACTATCAATCCAGGTGAACTGCCGATAACTCTCTATAATATAAAAGAGAATCGTTATTTATCAGTGAGTATGTACTTTTGAGTCAAAAAACACCTCTAACCACATCATTGTTGAATTAATAGTTTATAGACTATTCTATGTTGTGCTCTTATTGCTTGCGCCACAGTCGTGTATTGCGATGAGAATGTGAAATGGACCCGCGTCGAGGATCTAAACGTCACACTCAGACACATCATGATTGACTTATAATGTATGTCATACATATTGTAAAGCACAGCAAACGTTCACTATGTTGCTCAGCTTTCTTCGGCGAATAGTGAAGCTCTCGTGCACCTAGGATACACACTCCAGCATTTTTCAGCACACCATTCGTACGTTCAATAATGTTTCGACATTTTGCATGCGCTTCATTGAATTTCATTTGATTTGAGCCTTCCGCTGGCGACTTATGATGGTATCATCAACCACGGTTCTAATGGGTATCCAGCGTCTCCTATGAAAAAATTAAAATAAATATTTTTGTGTGATTAGAGAATGAATATTATTGACCAAGTTGTAGGACCTACAATCTCGACACTTTACAGCCCCAATATAGATGTTATGCTTCTCCCTGTCCGATTCCTCCAGGGACTGCTACACTCTAACACGCATTTAGATGCTATGCTATGCGAGATTATTGCCTTAATTGCTGCTTGGCTGTCAATATTAAAAGTTGACACGTCTGCAGTTTAAGCTATTCTCTTCCAGTGTTTCTACTGTTTGTACGGCTTCATCTTCAGCTTGGAAACACTAAAGTTAATATGGCAGCTTGCAGGATCGGTTTATATCCGGATCAGCTCAGTACGGATCAGCTAACACGCGTCACAAAAATATCGAGAGAGGTGTCAAACGACGCGTCTTGACATCAGTATTAATAAACCGAAGTCGGAAAATAAAAATGTTAACCTCCTTCAAAAGATATTAACAAAAAAACCGAAAATGGCCGCGGGTCCCTCCGAAAACCGGGGGTGGTATCCATAGTTAGATCTTGGTAATCTTACTTTAGCTCACAACTACTATAACCTACCAAAAATATTCAAATTCAAAATTTTATTCTGTCAAAAGTTATTCCAAAAAACCGAAAAAATGGCCCGGAGCGCTCGAACCGGGGGTGGATCCATAGTATTTTTGCGCAGAACACCTTTCCGCATGGCGGCTCCTGCCCGCGTGCGCCTGCGCTTATTAAAAAATATCCTGGGGTGGGGTCCACAACATCGTTGGAGACCACAAAAAACTTATATCCGCGCAAAACACATTTTTACCTACGTTGTTTCTTGTGGGTACAACAAAATCATCAAAACAACAACAACCACATAAAAATTGTAACTTCGTAAGTTGCAAATTCTCCGAATACGAAATATAAAATTATGAATTCCGCTTTCGTATTCGTGATCTGGTGCCCAAGCAGCGCTCGTACTATTTGACAACCTCTCCTGATAGTTAGGGACGAGTTTTAGCAGTGCTGAGCTCTCAAAAGTAAAGCACTTACCGTATTGTTGCGCCTGAAACACCGTCCTGGCGTGGTTGTGCGAGACCTGCTCGGCCTACGCTCATGTATAACCACGTTTACGCTGCACTAGGTGGCTCCGAACACCGAGTTCTTGTGGAAGCCAAAACGTATGGATTCGCGCCACAAACACTTTGATAGATATCAAATATAATATTTTACGGTAATTAGAGTTGTCTAGTTGAGGGGTATGCTCGAGCTGCTAGGCATACGCTTACCCTAATAACTATCGAGCTGTATCACGAACAAGAGTAGTAATAACTGTACGCCAGTCCTTAGAGTATGCGGGTAATTATAATCCGAAGATTAAGCGAGAAAAAATTAAAAATGTTAACTCAGCTTCAAAAGAATATTAACGACCATAAAGTCAGGTCTACCAAGCGAGTAACAAACCTCTGTGATTACTAAGAAAAACGTTCCGGCGGGTGATACCAATAGTGATTTACGTTAGACGCAGATCACAACATTCTTGAGCGTTGGCGGCACGGTCGAGCCAGATAGCTTGATAGTAAGATACATAAACCCTGTTGCATAACGAGTCATAGTCCAATAGTCTATGAGGTGGTTGACTTTTTATGCGTGACACGCCCAAAGTGGCTACCAGCCTGGTCATTTAAAGGTCAGAGTAGCACCATATTATGTTATCGTGTTTTGGGTCTCTTATATACACAACATACACATTCCACGACCTTGAAATATCGCCTACAATCTTTACTATACATGCTTCACCAATATCTACTGTGTTACACGAGATTAAACGTGTATCATTGATTCCGTCCATGCGGATTATGTTGTGGTATATATGTTAGTTGAGGAGGAATCGG